>JAHHUM010002735.1:0-120000 GCA_036173005.1 Crenichthys baileyi | reverse complement strand
TAGTGACCTGATTTGTGACAATCAGATTGATTTATTTTGCTTCACAGAAACCTGGCTGCAGCAAGAGGATTATGTTACTATAAATGAGTCAACTTCTACTAATTATTTAAATTTTCACATTCCTCGAAATACTGGGCGAGGAGGAGGAGTAGCAACCATCTTTCAGTCCGATTTATTGACTAGTCCCAGACCAATCAATAGCTACAACTCTTTTGAATATTTAATCCTTAGTTTTCCTCATCCAAATTGCAAAGCACTGAAACAACTTCTGTTTGTTGTTTTGTACCGTCCACCAGGCCCTTACTCTCAATTTTTAGATCAGTTTTCAGACCTTTTATCTGATTTAGTGTTAAATACAGATAAAGTTATTATAGTGGGGGATTTTAACATTCATGTTGACACTGAAAGTAATAGCTTAAATATAGCCTTTAATGGTATCTTAGACTCAATTGGCTTTACTCAAAACATTAACAAACCTACCCACCTTTGTCCTCATTCTCTGGACCTTGTGCTGACATATGGCATTGAGTGTAAAGACATAACAATATTTTCTCATAACCCTTTCCTGTCTGACCATTTTTTAATAACCTTTGAGTTTAATTTAACCGAGTACTCCACACCTGAAAGAAAATTTCATTATAGTAGAACATTATCGGACGATGCTGTAACAACCTTTAAAGAATCTGTTCCACTTTTAATTTCCTCATTATCACAGAAAAACAGAGTGGAGGGCAATAATTTTGTTTCTTCCCCTTCACAAATTAAATCTCTTGTTCATAGTGTTACTTCATCATTGCGTGGTGCATTAGACAATGCAGCCCCCTTGAAAAAGAAGGTAATTATTCATAGGAGGCTGGCTCCCTGGTTTAATTCAGAGCTGCGTACTTTAAAGCACAATGTTAGAAAATTGGAGAGAAAATGGCGCTCTACACACCTGGAGGATTCCTACTTAATCTGGAAAAATAGCCTACTGTTGTATAAAAAGACACTTCACCAAGCCAGAACAGCTTATTTCTCATCATTAATAGAAGAGAACAAGAATAATCCTAGGTTTCTCTTTAGTACAGTTGCTAAACTTACACAGAGTCATAGCTCTGTTGAGCCATCCATTCCCTTAGCTCTCAGCAGTCATGACCTTATGGGATTCTTCCAAAATAAAATTGATTCTATTAAGAAGAAAATATTTGACATACTCCCGAAGATGATTACTTCATCCTCAACAAGTGAGACAACATTGGAAATAACTGTAGAACCTGATTTGTGTTTGGACTGTTTTGATCCTGTGGAGCTTCCTGAGTTATCAGAAATATTAGCTTCATCTAAACCTTCAACTTGTATGTTAGACCCAATCCCAACCAAATTATTTAAGGAAGTGTTTCCTCTGATTACCAGCCCCATTTTAGATATGATTAATTTATCTTTAGTAAATGGATATGTACCACAGGCTTTTAAGGTAGCTGTAATTAAACCTTTGCTTAAGAAACCTTCACTTGATCGAGATGACTTAATAAATTACAGACCGATATCCAATCTTCCATTCTTATCTAAAATTCTTGAGAAAATAGTTGCTAATCAAATGTGTGAGCATTTACACAGCAATGACCTGTTTGAAGAGTTTCAGTCAGGCTTCAGAGCTCATCATAGTACTGAAACAGCTCTGCTGAAAGTCACTAATGATATTCCTATGGCCTCAGATAATGGACAGATAAAAACTTAAGATAAAACTTCCTCTGGTTCAGCAAAAAGCAGAAGCTGGGATGACGGTGTCATTTGGTACTGACTTCATGAAGCTGCATGTCACAGTTAGGAGGAATTTGTTACCTCCTGCTAATTTTGGAGCTGGTTCGACCCAGTTGGTCTGAAGGTGGAACCAAAGTAATGTAACCCCCCTTCCCTGAAGCGGAAGTTGACTGAGTGGCTGGGATGGCTGAAACTGGCAGCAGGTTAAGCATCCTTGGATGTAGACCTGAGTGTCGTGAGACGTTGGAGGCCAGTATGCCATCTGTTGGAGGGTGTTGAGTGTGGCTTTATAGCCCCTATGGACCCCTACAGGAGAGTAATGGGCGTAGGCTAATGTGACCCTTTGGTCTGTTGGAACAATGCCGAAAGCATGGGAGAGCCGTTTTATGCCAATCTGCACACTGGAGGTGCACACTCTGGCTATCTTAAGCAGAGGGCGGAGCCCGTCTGCTAAAAGGAGTGTGTGGCTGTGTTGTGCCTCAGTTAAAAGGGGATCTTCTTGGCACAAGCGGTCATACAGCTCTCTACTGATTACTGTTTTTCCCAGCCAGAATGCTAGAAGCACTTCTGGTATGAACATGATTTCCAGGTGTACACCTTCCACCACTTTGGGGTTGTACGTTTTCACACCTGGGTTCTTTAAAGAGCACAGAAATGATGCATGATTGCATTTGGGAGGAGTTTTCTGGGTGGCTGGGTGCAGATGTGTCCCAGAGGTGCCCATGTCTGGCAACGACGAGGGCCTGAGGGGTTCTTTGGGCTCCTCTAAGCTGGCAACCTGGTTGGTCACAAAGGATGGTTTGCTGCTTGCATCCAGTGGTTTTGGCACCTCCACCTGAACACAGAGTTGATCCTGGTGGCAGTCAATGAGAGGGGCCTACCTGTCCAGCAGGTCCTGGCAACCAAGAAAATGCTCTGTGTCCAAATGCACATATACAGGGGTTGGACAATGAAACACCTGTCATTTTAGTGTGGGCGGTTTCATGGCTAAATTGGACCAGTCTGGCAGCCAGTCTTCATTGACTGCACATTGCACCAGTAAGAGCAGAGTGTGAAGGTTCAATTAGCAGGGTAAGAGCACAGTTTTGCTCAAAATATTGAAATGCACACAACATTATGGGTGACATACCAGAGTTCAAAAGAGGACAAATTGTTGGTGCACGTCTTGCTGGCGCATCTGTGACCAAGACAGCAAGTCATTGTGATGTATCAAGAGCCACGTTATCCAGGGTAATGTCAGCATACCACCAAGAAGGACGAACCACATCCAACAGGATTAACTGTAGACGCAAGAGGAAGCTGTCTGAAAGGGATGTTCGGGCGCTAACCCGGATTATATCCAAAAAACATAAAACCACGGCTGCCCAAATCACGGCAGAATTAAATGTGCACCTCAACTCTCCTGTTTCCACCAGAACTGTCCGTCGGGAGCTCCACAGGGTCAATATACACGGCCGGGCTGCTATAGCCAAACCTTTGGTCACTCATGCCAATGCCAAACGTCGGTTTCAATGGTGCAAGGAGCGCAAATCTTGGGCTGTGGACAATGTGAAACATGGTCTGGTTCTCTCATGAGTCCACCTTTACTGTTTTCCCTACATCCGGGAGAGTTACGGTGTGGAGAAGCCCCAAAGAAGCGTACCACCCAGACTGTTGCATGCCCAGAGTGAAGCATGGGGGTGGATCAGTGATGGTTGGGCTGCCATATCATGGCATTCCCTTGGCCCAATACTTGTGCTAGATGGGCGCGTCACTGCCAAGGACTACCGAACCATTCTTGAGGACCATGTGCATCCAATGGTTCAAACATTGTATCCTGAAGGCGGTGCCGTGTATCAGGATGACAATGCAACCAATACACACAGCAAGACTGGTGAAAGATTGGTTTGATGACATGAAAGTGAAGTTGAACATCTCCCATGGCCTGCACAGTCACCAGATCTAAATATTATTGAGCCACTCTGGGGTGTTTTGGAGGAGCGAGTCAGGAAACGTTTTCCTCCACCAGTATCACGTAGTGACCTGGCCACCATCCTGCAAGAAGCATGGCTTAAAATCCCTCTGACCACTGTGCAGGACTTGTATATGTCATTCCCATGAAGAATTGACGCTGTATTGGCCGCAAAAGGAGGCCCTACACCATACTAATAAATTATTGTGGTCTAAAACCAGGTGTTTCAGTTTCATTGTCCAACCCCTGTATATTGACTCTAATAATCATCACTGATACTAAACTTCTGTCAAATAGAGCTCAATGTCTTCTTTGTCCAGTAGGGAAATGATGTTTACTCATACTGTAAATATACTAGATACTGTAAGACTTTACTTTTTGTAGTACTTGTAGTACTTGTTATGGCTCATGGCCGTATGTACGTACGTGTGTATGTGTTGGTTTTGTTTTGTACCATCATCAACAGCCTGGCCGGCCGATGTCGCTGTTTTCCTCCGTCCTGTTGGTGGCGCTGTTTCCGATGGGATTCGATTTCTTCTTCTTCCCTCCTACTGGACCTCCCCGGGTTAATCTCTTCTTCGTTGTTCCTGACGACTCGGATCCCCCTGGACGCTCTTCACTCCTCCTGCTGGACGTCTTCGGGAGCTCATGTGGACTATTCATTTCCTGGTTCTCCCAGTTTCGCCACCAATCACTAAAGAGACCACACTATATAAACTCTCTGCACCTGCCACTAAGCGCGGCTGTGATTCGGACTGAACATCTCGCCACTTTTGACCAGGGTGTTTAGAAAACTTTGACTGTGTGCATACCTGCTTGTTGTGCAGCTTGACTCCAACTTCACTCAGAGAAGTCTGTTTAAAGCTTGTTAAGCTTTCTCTTGAATTGTTTGTTTGCTTGCTGTTAGCTGGGACCTTTTGATTAAGAAACCTGAATTTGCTCTTGTCCTTCCTTTTGTGGGATTACTTTCAGTTGAATTACCGGTTGTTGTATACTTTGTTACATTTAAAGTTTTTGTGTGTATTTTGGGGTTTATTCCTTTCATTTTTAAATGGTTTGTACTTTAAGTACCCTCATTTTGTTTGTATTTTTTGTTAAAACTAGGAGAAACTTTACTGAAAAGCAATAAACTACTCTTTCTTTCACCAAACTTATAACAGCTGGTTGAAATGTTTACTTCCCCCTACCCCTGACTGAGTTGGGTCGTAACAGTACTCGACCGGAAAAGGGTGGCTTGTCCGCTTCAGGTTGGAGGGAAGTTCCTGGCTCAAGTGGAGAAGTTCAAGTATCTTGGGGTCTTGTTCACGAGTGATGGAAGAATGGAACGGGAGATCGACAGACGGATCGGTGCGGCTGCTGCAGTAATGGGGGCACTGTGGTGGTCTGCTGTGGTGAAGAGAGAGCTGAGCTGAAAAGCGAAGCTCTCGATTTACCGGTCGGTCTACGTTCCTACCCTCACCTATGGCCATGAACTTTGGGTCATGACCGAAAGAACAAGATCCCGGATACAAGTGGCCGGGCACTCGGGAGGGGCTCGGAGTACAGCCGCTGCTCCTCAACATCGAGAGGAGCCAGTTGAGGTGGCTCGGGCATCTATACCGGATGCCTCCTGGACGTCTTCCTCGGGAGGTGTTCCAGGCACGTCCCACTGGGAGGAGGCCCAGGACACGGCCCAGGACACGCTAGAGGGAATATGTCTCTCGGCTGGCCTGGGAACGCCTTGGGCTCCCCGCGAAGGAGCTGGAGGAGGTGTCTGGAGAGAGGGACGTCTGGGTGTCTCTGCTGAGTCTGCTGCCCCCGCGACCCGGTTTCGGATAAAGCGGAAGACGACGAGTACGATTACCTAAGGGCAATTTAGAGAGACCAGTTAACCTAACAGGCACGTCTTTGGACTGTGGGAGGAAGCTGGAGTACCCGGTGATCACCCACGCATGCACAGGGAGAACATGCAAACTCCATGCAGAAAGACCCCTGGCCGGGAGTCGAACCCAGGACCTTCTTGCTGCTAGGCAACCAACTGCGCCACCGGGGCGTTGAAGGTGATCATGTGAATTAAAAACATTTAACTTGCTTATTTAATATCAAAAGGCACAACATGTACTTTCAGTGATATTTTTATCCATCTTGTCTCTCTGTGAAAATGGTTCCGGCAGCCTTAAATATCCCCTCAGAGGAAGAGGATGAGGGCGGGTTTTACTCAGTGTGTCTGACAGAATATATCAGTAAATATGTTAGAACTATTTAGTGAATCCTGCTTCATGGTGTTTCTGTGGTGGAGCCATTTTTAATGTTGTTGTTATTACAACTTCTCACCACAAGATGGGGCAGTCACACTAACAGCCACAGCTTCCAGACCCATTTACTGGAGGTTGGATGAGAAGGGTCAGAGGTCAGAACAGTTTCTGACCGTCTAACATTGTGTGACGTCATATTAGATCTTTCTGGAGTTATGGGAACTGGAGTCTGGTCATTTTTACCTGGAGACAAGCAGGAGGAATAAAGAGGACTTCTCTTTATGTTATGGAAGCAGATCCCAGAGAGCTGAGATCAGAATCAGAATCAGAATCAGCTTTATTGCCAAGTTCGTACATACAAACAAGGAATTTGACTCCGGTACACTTTGCTCTTCGGTTTTTGTTTTTGCACTACAGAATATACATATTTACAATGTACAATATACACATATATAAATAAAAAGGTGCATTTGCAACATCTGTCTGCTGTTGTTTTGTATTTTATTGAATGTTCAACAGAGAAACAGCCTGGGGGAAGAAACTGTCTCTGTGGCGGCTGGTTTTTGTGAACAGCGCTCTGTAGCGTCGGCCTGAAGGCAGAACTCTAAACAGTTTATGTGCAGGGTGTGTGGGGTCTGCAGAGATTTTAGCAGCTCTTTTTCTGACCCTAGACCTGTATAAGTCTTGGATGGAGGGAAGGTCAGCCCTGATGATTCTCTCTGCAGTCCTGATTATTCGTTGCAGTCTGGACCTGTCCTGTTTTGTGGATGAGATGACCAAGACATTTACTGGTTTCATCATGGTGGTGGTTGGAGATGACCAGAGCCGACCCCATTGGACTTTCACACTTTAAACCTTTCCTTTAAGGTCAGCACTTAGAGCTCCAAATGATGTCATAAATACTTTTCTTCCATTCAACTCTGTCCAGCTTCCGTGTCCCTGAAAAGGATCCCCACAGCATGATGCTGCCACCACCATGGTCCACATGGAGTGTTCTGGGTGAAGGTTCTACTGCATGTTGTCCAGATCTTCCCTAATCTGACCATAGCAGCTTGTTCCACTTGTTTAATGGTTTCCCTACATGTGTTCTGATCTGCAGGTAGGAGATGACTGAAGAACATCATCTACTGATCTCAGACCAGCTGCTTTCTACAGAGACTCATTAACATGTTTAGAAAACACAAACATATGATCTGAGATGTTTCACTCACACATCAAGAACCAGGAAGCAGCTGGAAGTTCTGATAAAGACTCACCTGGAGGAGGATGAGCAACATCCAGTTGGATGATGCTGATGGAGTCAGAATCCAACATGGCTCTCTTCCTGCGGTTTGTTCCTTTCTAAACGACTCGACACTCATATCTTCCAGAATCTTCCATCGTCACGTTCTTCAGAACCGCAGACACGTCTCTATCCTGCATCTGTGGATCCTTCAGGTCCACCCGGTTCTTGAAGGATGGATGCTGCTTTTCTGGATCAGAATGATTATCTCAGTTCAGTAAAACATAATCTGACACAAGATCGGTTCTGCTCCACTCTACAACTATGACAGGTTTACTGTCAGCAGCTCTACATGGCAGAGGGACGTTCTGTCCAGGTTCTGCTGTGATGATCTGATCTGCAGGAGAGGAACCAGAGCAGAGAGGTTAGAGAGAACTGTCTCTATCATCCCTGGTTGTCTTATTATTGTCATGCTGGTGTTTCAGAGCTCACCTGCTGCATCACAGACTGATGAGATGATCCAAAGAGGCAGGAAGAGACAAAGACCTCCAGCTTTCATGTCTCTGATGGAGGACGATGGTGGACAGGACTGAGACTGATCTTCTGGTGGGGCTTGGACAACCTGGAGACCTCAAGTCTCTCTATGTTGTCTACAGGAAGCACAGGCAGACACACATGAATGAATCCAGAACATTAATATCGATAAACATTGAGAACATGTGTTGGTAAATGTTATTTGTGGGTCCAGTTCATCAGCTGAGCGTTCTGGGTTCACAACACGTCTAGAGGACCTTCACATTGATCTGGGTTCCTGTGAATCTGTCAGGTCTGTTCATGTTTAAACCGAGGGAGAAAAGTCCTCTAGACTCTGATAGAGTGGGTCAGAACCGGCAGGAGGAACCAAGGGACTCAGCAGGACAACAGCAGAACAAAGCTTCAACTTTCCAGGCAGGTGGAAATAGAGAACACGGTCTAATATCAGATGAACGGGTCAGAAATATTTAAATGTATGAAATGAAGATGTCCTCTGAGACTTCATGAAGAACTGGATCAGAACCAAACTGGATCTGACATGGATCTCTGATAGGAGACTCTATAAACGACCGTCTGAACCCAGCGTCCTGCTGACATCATCTGCGTTGCTGTGGTTACATGACCCACGTTACATCAGTGCACAGGTGGAGGTCCCTGATTGGAGGATGGAGGATGGGGGAGGAGCATAGGAGCAGCGGCGTTAACCCGCAGTCTGTAGAGGAAGGTTGTCTGATGTTCTCCAGGTTCTTTTAACTTGAGAGGCAGGACCTGGTTTGGAGTTTAATTAAAATGGGTTTTATTGGTAATTTTCTAAGCTTGTTGTGTTTTCATTAGAAAATCAACAGAATTAACAGAAATAAAGGCTTGAAAGCATTGATCATCAGTTAACTACATCCTGATAACTACAGATGTTTACATTTATTAAACTCTTCTGACAGAAGACTAAATAGTTTCTATCTAAACTGGAGGAAACCAGGATCTCCTGCGTCCTTTTCCTGCTTTTCATGTTAAACTTTCAGTTTTAGACCAAATCAATCAATTCAATTTATTTTAGCCTGAGAAAAGTTTATGTCTGTTGGTTTTTAAACAAGATGAAAATAAAGATACAGAAACTAGAGAAAGATGCCGAAGGTTGTCACTGTTTCACTCCTCCTCTGACTGTTTATTTATAAATTGAATCATTTACTTTAGTAAAAGGAGTCAGGCTAATCTGGAGGTCCTGTATTAGAAATTCATTGTAAAGCTTTTACTGTGATTTACTTCCTGTTTTCTTTGTGTTTTCTCTGAACCTTTTCTGCTGCACATCAGTTCAACTATTAATGAAAGGTTAATTCCACATATGAATGATTCCAGTTAGGAGCTCCATCACAGAAAAAAAATAATGATAAAGTAGAGGCACCACCAGGGGCGTTTCTAGGGTCTGGAACATTGGGGGCTTTAGCCCAGGCCCTAAATAGTTTCATTTTCATCAGACAGCGGCCCAGTTTCTTCATTTAGAAATAAACTAATATAGGACATGTTGAACCAGTTCTCTGCCTTGGCTGGTTTTCATTGAATGTTATTTATTGTGAATCAAACATCAAAGGTTTACAATAATTTTACTTGTTTTAATGTTTTGCTCGTAGTTGAAGTGAAGGATGAAGAGAAACAGTTTATAACTGATGAAAAACATTTTAATGAAGCAGATAACGACACATTTTATGACCTTTTAATAAACCTTAATCTGAGTTTCTTTCATTCCACTTATGAAGAAACTATTTTTATTTTACCTGCTAAAAAATAATAAATAAAACATTTAACAACCCAGTCTGTTGTTCTCCACTGAGTCATTAGTTCAGTCTTTACTATGAAACACTTTCTGTAGAGAAAAAAGTTTTCAAAACAGAACTTAACTATGATTTATTTCTCATTAATTCTGCTCCTTTAAACAACCCAGAGCTGAATGTTCAGGACCAGAAGATATGAAACAGAAGATGGAGGCTTACTGTTGCTCTTTCTACTCCGTCTTTCTGGCACCAGGAGATATTTTCCTGGTTTATTAAGTCACACCTGGTTCTGTCTACATGTAGAACTGCACTAGAGGACCGGCTGCAGCCATGAGATGCAATCTGCTGATCTGAAGGACCTTCTAATGTGTTTAGCTACGTTAGGATTAAATGCTTTGATTGTGACTGAACTAAAGGACCAGAAATTTTCACATCATGATGCAGATCCAGCTGGAAGCTCACAGAGAAGGTTCTACTGTTTTCTATCACGACCAGCCCATTTAACTCTACCTGATGCTCATTAGTGAACCTCCACCTCATGTCTTGCTGGGTGAATCAGTGATTAGCGCTAGCTTACAATTAGCCCATTCTGAGTCAGCTCTCAGGTTTAACGTTAACTTCATCCTGGGTTCAGCTGCTCTGCTTCCACCGGTTCCTGGGCAAACACACCCAGCAGTGAATATCAGAAGCCTGTCATAATGGGGTTTTCTTAGACTCTGAGATTACAGAATCACGAGGAGAAAGACAGTGTTTTAACAGTTTATTGAGATACACAGATTAAGGTCGGACTGGAACCAGGACTGGAGCAGGCGGACAAGCGCGGGATCTCTCTGAAGGAGGAAACAGAGGCTGATAAACACTCTGGGTGGAATTGCAGACACTGTAAATGAGTTATTCGATGCTGACTTACAGGAGTTGAGTTTTTGAAAAGACCAGGGGGGAAATAAGTCCTTTTTCCACGATGGCTTGAGGCTGACAGGCTTTGCACAGTTTTCAGAAGACGAATTGTCTTGTTCGTTTCTTTCCTTTCAGGAAACTCCACTATGGTTGGAGAGTTAACGTTGGAGGGTGGACAGGCAGGTTGATGGGTGGTTTTATGTGACTCCTGAGAAGATGGGCTTGGAGTTTGAAGCAAAGTGGAGGCTCAGGGCTGAGGTGTCGAGGCTGGAGTTTTCAAACTCCTCTGAACATAAAATGAGTGAAAACGGAGACCAGAGAGATTCCATGACTTCCTTCAGCAAAGGTTGATCTGCAAGGCAGAGGAAAAAAACAAGGAGATCAGAGAAATCTGCTTAGAAGCAGGACTGCAGAGAAGCAGAGGTCTAGCTGTTCCCACCAAGTGAGAAAACGAGCTGACGCCTCCCTCTGGGTTTCCACTCCATAAGAAGCCCAGCTGACTCTAAGATGAGCAACACCTGTGCAGCAGCACCTGCCAGTCACATCCTGCACAGAAAGAACACAGCACACAAAAACAACCTGCATGCAGCCTGCACACAGACCACCGTGGATATGACACAGCCTTGAAGTCAGTTGGAACCTGACCTTTGGGGCGGATATGTCCATGGATCTAGATGGTCAGTGTTGGAAAAATGTATAAAAATTATCATTGTTTAGTTTAAATAAGGTTTATGTTTGACTTTCTACTCTAGTTAAGATGATTTCTGTGATTGCTTTTTTAGTGTGTAAAAGGGTTTGTAGAAGGTTAAGGAATGTGGTCTGGAGTGCATCAATCCCTGGACATGACATGCTTATACAATATATGGGAATGACCACTCTTCTAAGTTGAAATCTCTGTAAGAATTGGCTGAACCAATTCCTGCTTTTTGCTTGTTGGAATGTGAGTTGTAAATAAGTTGCTGGTGCAAGGATTTTTTCTTTGTGAGAAGGAAGTCGCTGTTCTGTCAGAGGACTGTCTCAACCTTGTAAGTCAAACTTACTTGGTTCACCTGTGCCTTATTTTACACTGGTCTGTATTTATCAGCTTTTTAACATTTCTTTGGTCCTTCAAGCTGGAGCGCTAGAAATCTGCCGCCCGGGGCCCAGCAGTGCGTGTGGGGTTCCAGTCTGCGCAGCCTCCAGAACGTCTAGAGAGCAAAAATCCTGCACAGTGAATTCTGTGTTGGTAACCGCCGAATCGGCCGAGGGGCACCGGGAAGGTGGATCAACGCATTTGGACAGACAGTGTGAACGAACGCACAGGTAAGACGAAACCGACTAAGTAAATCAAAAGGAATACGCAAGCCGGTAAATTCGGCGTTTTGAAGAGGCACCGGCCGGCCGTGACTTAAACCTTAAAGCCCCTAGATTTACCTTACCTGCCATGATGATATTAAATCAGAACTCTGTTCCTTTAACGGCTCTGTTAGACTCAGGATGTGAGCTGAACCTGATAGATCAGACCTTAGTGACCCAGCTTAGCTTAGAGTTAGAGCAGCTGCCCACTGGGAAACTGCGTCCGGAAGCAGCCCCCGTTAGAAGGGGAGTTTAGACAGAGAGCAGATTATACCATTATTAACCAGACTAAACAGAAAATAGGGGAGCCAATCATTGAGTATAGATTGAGAATGGAAGAAGTGTTTAAAAGGAATAGTGGACTGCAACATGACACTGCTGATGACAGTCCCTATCAACAGCAGGTAAAAAATGCCCTCCAGGCAAATGCTTTACCTGAGATTCGTAACTGGGTCACAAAACATAATATTGATCTACCCACCTGCTCGGTTAGCAGTTGGCAGAACTGGGCAATGCATGCTGAAAAGGTGATCAGTGGAAAGAAAAAACAACCCCCTACTGATACCTTTTATGCTGAAGATGACATAATTTATGCAGGATCAGTAAGTAGGGGGAGGGGTAGAATGAGCGGAGTTTTCAGAGGAAGAGGAGGCCTTAGGGGGTGTGGTCGGAGGCAAGTGAGAGGGAGAGATGATGGAAGAGATGATGCATGTTGGGCTTGTGGACAACATGGTCATTGGGCTAGAAACTGTCCAAATGGGCAACCCAGTTGACAATGACTGGATAAGGGAGAACAGAAAGTTGTTAAAGAAGGAAAAGGGGAAGTTGATGGGAACGAGGAGATGATAGACATTGCAGCAGCATACATGGATAATCTGAGGTCCTCTCCAAGTGCAACAGTATATGTCAATCTACATGAGATACTAATAACTTCACCTACTGCAATGTTTAATGATCTGATTGAATATGTGAAACAACTGACTAACATAATAATGAAGTTTTTCAACAGGTGATGCTCATCCAGGAGGAATGCAGTGTTCTAGGAAGTGCAGCTCATTTATTAACAATACATTTTTCTTCAACAGGTGGATGCTGGAGAAATAACATCACACTGTGTGGAAGTTTTGTTGACTAATCATTGGTTGGATCCATGAGACATTATGTGCACAGACCAAATGACCAAACGACCCAAGACCAAATGACCAAGGTTCTGACTGACTTGTGAACCTCACTGACCTGACAATGATAACCTGACACTTCTCCAGACTGAACGGACCCAACAGACAACACCTTCAAGGTGGAGCCCACAAACACCACCTTATTGATCTTTGGTGGAGAAAAAAGAATTGAAGCGTTCAAAACAGACCTAGTGGAAACAAAAGGGTTTATGAGGAAACAATGCACATTTTAAAAATATAAAAAGAAAATTATATGGGAATTTATGCAAATGTAATTGCCCTGATAGAGAAATAAGTAACTAAGTACATTTATTTGTACAGCACATTGCAGGCAGGGCAGTTCAAAGTGCTTTACGATATAAAAACACATGATCCTAAAAAACCATCAAGTGGATGTTAATGACAGCCATGGGGGGAAAGTTGTCAGTGTGTGAATGTGTGTGAATGGGAATGATTGATTTCATTAAAGAGCGTCTTTGAGGGACTTTAAAAGCGCTAATAAAGGTCTGATGTTCTTATGATCATTGCCAAACTTTTACATCAATAAGGTTTCCAGATTTTTTCCAAAATCATATAAAGATAGCAAAGATTCTACCTGTATTAAAATACTGGTAAACATTAGAAAGCTAATAGGCCTGTCTTCAATTTTTCACAATTCTTTTACAAACAGAGTAATTACATTTTTATGTGGCCAATGTCTGTATTTTGTCTGTTTGTTTTTGTGAAATGTCTGTTTCATGTTGTGTAAAAATTAGGGTAAATGTACATGATAATAATTAAAGACTACAAGAGCAAGTCTGATCCTAAACAGTACAATATTAGGTCAGTTCTTTATGGTGAAACGAAAGGATTTTAACAGATGTTTGTACTTTTTCCAGTCAGGTTCAGAATGATTAAAAATGTAACATAAGGTGAAATGTACCTTAACAGAATTACTGGACTGGATTGAAATTGAGAAAACTGGAGTAATTGAATTGAAACTTTAGTTACTTGAAATAAATACAAAGTGTAATTAAAAAGGTAAGACTTGACTGAAACTGTACGGGTGTGTTTATAAAACGGGGTAAGGCAAACTAAGATTATAAAATATAATATGCTCTTCATTTTTGTGTTCATCAATTTTATTAAGCCTTCTAAACTGATGAGGAGTAAGTTTTTTCAGAACTAATGAAACCTAAACTAAACCAGGCATTATTAAAATAAGAAATAGTGACCTCATTCTTTAATATAATGAAGACTTGCAACATTTAAAAAAATGGATTAGAATAGATGCATCTAAATAAAGCTAAATTAGAATAGATTATTCAGAGCTGTTATAATCTTGCTGATGAATAAAAAAATGTGTAATATGAACCAGATGATTAAAAGAGAGCAACGATATCATGGCCAAAGAGAAACATTTGCAGGAAAGATCAAATTAAATATTATTTAACCTTGTCTATCATGGCACCATACAGGTTTTATCAGCATCTTGGACAGCACATATTATGTATGGAAAGAAATAAAAATAAAGGTATAATTGGTAGCACAATGGAAAAGGCAGAGTACTCGTACTCTCCAGGACCTTCATGATGTGGGATGTCAGGGCAACAGGTCTATAGTCATTGAGGACTGATGGGTGAGTTTTTTTATTGGTACCAGACCAAGACAGGAGGTCTTCCACAACACTGGAACCTTCTTCTGGGCCAGGCTAAGATTGAAGAGAGTGCTGCAGAATCCCACAGAGCTGCTCTGCAGAGGTCTTCAGGACTTTAGGGCTGACATGATCTGGACCTGCAGTCTTGTTCTGGTTCAGTCTCTCCAGTTTTCTCTTCACCTGACTTCTAGAGACACAGGTGGAAGGGGGAGGCAAAGGGAGCATCAGCATCTTCTGACATGTAGAAGCAGAAGGTCCATGGCTGAGGTGGAAGAAAAAACATCCGAGGTGTGACAGGAAAGCTGTGGGTCAAAGTAGGGTGGAGGTTCTGTTTGGCTGTGAGCAGGAGAGGAGGATGCTGAGCTTGTTTCTGAACCGAACCTATTGAAGAATGTGTTCAGTTCATTCACTCTGTCCAGACCTCCATCAGTCTGATCATCCTCTGCTTGAAGCCTGTGATCTTCTTCATCCCTGATCACACATCTCTGATAATGTTTTGCTGGAGCTGCTCTCCAGGTTCTTCTTGTACACCTCCTTGCTGTCTCTTATCTTGACTTTAAGTAGCTTCTGTATCCTCCTCAATAATTCTCTGTCTCTCTCTCTGAAGGCTCTTATTTTCTTGTTAAAAAGGTCCTTCGGTCAATGATGATCCAGGGTTTGTTATTGGGGAAGCATCTCACGGTTCTGGTGGGGATGATGTTATCCATACAGAAGTTTATATAGTCAGTTACACACTCAGTCATGGCATTAATGTCCTCTCCATGTGGCTGGCACAGTGCATCCCAGTCTGTAGCCTCAAAGCAACCTTGCAGGGCTTCTTCAGCTTCCTGTGACCATCTTCTCACAGTCCTCTTTATTAAAGGTTGTCTCTGAACAAGGGGCTTATATTTCGAGCAGAGAAAAACAAGATTGTGATCTGATTTGCCTAGAGGAGGTTTTGCTTTAGAGATGTATGAGAAGAAGTGGTGGTATTTCATAAAAAATTACATGACATACTTCTATACGTGTTTCAATACAGATAAACCAGTCAGGAGTGCACTGCAAGCTTATTGCTGCACGGCCATAAAACGCTGTACAGAAGCTATGTGGCCTGAGAGGAGGACAAAGCTGTTGGGTAAAATACATCTTAAAGGATAAACTGCCACCAACACTCATGTTGACTTAAAGCTCAAACAAAATGAACACAAAGAGAAAAACCTAGAAGCTAAAAGCACATCAAACATCATTATTGAACCAACATTAACCCAATAAATCCAGGCATATTTCAGCGGATGTGGTGCAGAACAGATCCAGGTGATGGTACACTTTCTATGAGCAGCCTTGTTGTTTCAGGTGCAGCATCCAGTCACCTTATAGCTGAAACTGAAAGAATTAGTGGGTAAAAGGTGAAAACCAACATACATAACTAGCGCTTCACTCCTTTCTGAAATGTCCCTTGTAGTGGGGTGTGAATACGTTTTTGGGGTCCAGAATAGCTGCATTGCATGAGGCAGTACCTTGACACAGACTGATAGACAAAGGCTTCATCGATTTTCCTCAGAGTCACAGCTGCCTAAGCAGCTCAAGCAGACATTTTATTTAAGCTGTAAATATCAACGCTGCTCCAGTAGATCCCATGATGTTTCTTTACCTGCATGTGTTTGGAAACACTTAAAAATCTCTTATTTAATGTCCCATAATAACGAAAATCACTACAAATGACCCACAGTCTGGGTCACCAGGAGTCGGCTGCTCTTCAGATCAGTCTTCCCTATTTTACGGCTCATAACTTCTCCACCTCGGCTCCATCCTGAAAATCCCTGCAGCATCCTGGCTGTAGATCTCATCATTGATCTCCTTTTTAGCAGAAAGCCCCTACCTTGGATGATGCTTGGCTGTATCCCTCCTGCTACACTGCCCCCTGTTGGTGACCTTAGGCTACGCATATTTAAACATATTTAAACATATTTCAATCAGGACAATTTAAAACCACCATGAGTTCTGCTGCTCACATTACAGTCATGTGGCTGGAAGCAATCCAGAAAACTACATCAGAGGACATTTAGGATCATCTTTTCATCTCTTCTGAACAAATATTTAGCTGTTCAGTTCAATTCACAGATACTTGGATGGAAACCAAATATTTTAGTGTGAAGAAAAACAGGTACAGTTGTCCAAAATGTCATGGAGTCTGTCACCTAAAAATAAATGATTAATTTATTAAATAATTAGAAATGAATTAAATAAAACAAACACCTGAAAATCCAGAGAAAAGGGATACTTCAACCCAAATAGTCTTCAGCAGGAAGCCAGAGGAGTCTTAATTATAATATATGAGCCAGGCAGCTGATTATATCTATAAATTCACACCATCTGAGAATAAATATGGTTCGGTTCTGCAGAATCCAACATAGGGTCCAATAGCAGCATAACTACAGCGATAGCTCAGGATAACCTAAGCCACTCTAACTATAAGCTTTATCAAAAAGGAAAGTTTTAAGCCTAGCCTTAAAAGTAGACGGGGTGTCTGCCTCACGGACTAAAACTGGGAGCTGGTTCCACAGGAGAGGAGCCTGATAACTAAAGGATCTGCCTCCCATTCTACTTCTAGAGCGTCTAGGAACCACCAGTAAACCTGCAGTCTGAGAACGAAGTGCTCTGTTAGGAACATATGGAACAATCAGATCTCTGATGTATGATGGAGCTAAATCATTAAGGGCTTTATATGTGAGGAGGAGAATTTTAAATTCTATTCTGGATTTAACAGGGAGCCAATGAAGGGAAGCTAAAGTAGGGGAAATATGATCTCTCTTTTTAATTTTCATCAGAACTCTTGCTGCAGCATTTTGTGGACATCCTGATAGTAAAGAATCACAATGTTCAGCTAGGCTAACTACAATGTAAATTTATACAAACTATTTCAGATTCACTGCTCTGCTGGGTTTTTTAAGGCAGGAGGTGTGCACATATTATCCTGTCCCAGTAGGATGTAACACAGAGATACACGATATAAAAAGTGGCATTTTGTAGTAAACCCATGTTAGTGAGTTCCATAGAGGTTTGAGGGGCTGTAGCTCTAAAATCCAGTAAGTTAGTGGTTACCAGTTAGTAGCTGGTATTATGCTGGATTTTTACAGGATCCTTCGTATTCCACCTGCTGTATTTGTGGTAGCTGACATCATCTGGTTCTCTTCTCATGACTCTTCTTCAGGATTGTTGAAAGAGTGAAAAATATCCAGCAGGTGGAGACAAAGAGTTTCTCTTCAATCTGAAAAAAATAACTTCTAACACCTGATTATTGGTTAAAAATAGAAACCAGGATGATTTGGTCTGAATCACTAATGTCCACATTTATTTCGTCTGACTTACCAACCACTACAGTCCACAAACATCCCTGTCTGGGTCATTTCAGGTTATGTTTAGGTGTGGTTGAGTTTACCTCTGGTTTTCTAGCATCTTGCTGGGTCCATTCTGCCTTCCACCGTCAGGAGACAGAATGATCTGCTGCAGGTAAAGAAAACCTGAAGGAGGAGGAGATTTTGCTCTCAGAAATATATTGCATTTAATGCAGGTCAGTCTAGAGGAAATCATTTAGTATAAAACTAACCATCTCCTCATAGCAGACGTATGACAGGGTGAAGCAAAACAAGTTTCATCTGTAAACAGAAACTGATGATAGCTTTATGCAAACGTATGTAATAGAAGAAGCTTGTCTTTGTTGTGTAGCTTCAATAAAATGTGTTTGTTCCTGCAGAGCTGCTCAGACCTGTTCTCTGCAGGCCTCAAACAGATCAGAGATCTGTCCTCTGCTTCAACAGACCAGAACCAGTCTGGTTATTATCTAATGTTAATTTAACCTTGATCCTGTTTAACTTGTGTTTAAAAACACACAGAGAGCAGCTGGAAAGCAGTCGCCATGGTGACGCTCCACCCCCATGTTTTCCATCAACATCTGAAATTCAAAGCTTGAGGATCAGATTACAGGTCTGAAAGATCTGCTGCTGGCGCCACAGAGAGCTGGAACCGACTGTGGGACGTTGAAATAATCGGGTTTCCATCGAGCTTTAGTCAGAAAATAACTTTCTGATCTCAGCCATGATTCAGACCTAAACTTTAGGAAGAACTAAATAGTTCTGAGATGAGGAGGGACGTGTTAACACCACGCTGGGGGTTTCCACCCCGCTGAAAAAGCCCACAGGGTTCTGAATCATGTTGCACTACTGGGTCTTTCCTTATAAAGCATTATATATATACAGTATAAGAACTATTGTTAGAGGTGAGGAGGAGGAGGAGATGTTTTCTTTTGAAATGACTTCCTCATTCATGTCGAGGGGGAAGTCATGGCTGTTAATGAGTTCTGGGAAGAGCACAAAAACATCCACTCAGCTGGTTCTGTAGTTACATTAAGACATAAATGGATCTGTTCTGATATAAAGTGATAGAAATAAAAAGTTCTGATCCAGAACGATGGAGGCAGATCAACCGTGTTTAACCTGCTGTGTTGTTGTAGTTACATACGTGTTAGAGGTCACGCTGTGAGGAACAGATGTGTGACAAACAGAAAGAGATGTGGTTTGAAACCTGCTAATGATTCACATTAAAGAGGAAGAAGAAGCAACTGCTTCAGTACAAAGTTCCCTGTTCTGTTATCTTGGTTCTGATCCGTTAGAGCAACACAGGTTTTTATTTTCTAACAGTTGAGAAAAGTGATCAGTTTAACTTTCTACTGTAGAACCAGGAGAAGAAACAACAAACTGAAGCAGTTTTATATAAGAGTCCCAGTTTATATTCAGAGCAAGCACAAAGGGTGACGTCTGGTATTTTTCCACCAGCAGCTTGAAACCGAGCCCAGAGGGAGGGTTCAGACTGAGTAATGACTGGTTTTTGATATTTGACTCGCACAAACAGGATGAGGCTTCAGGGGAAACAGAGACTGGTTTCTGAGAAATGAAAGTTATCTTTACTGCAGCACATTTCCTCCATCTGCTCCACTTAATTCATGCTGCAAACATCACTGAAGCTGTAAAAGAAACAATGTAAAAATGCATCTAAATGAACTATAGTTGATCTCATTGAGGCCAAATGAATTGAAGTCTGGTTTTGTTCTGCAGGAATAAATGCTGAGCGGAAATAGATCAAATCTAAAGAGTTCAGAGTCACTGTTTCTGGTTCTGGTCTTCAAACTGTCTGCAGAATCAGACTAAAGACAGGAAAGCTGGTTCTGAACATGTTGGACTGATTATTACTGGTTCTGTACCTGAGGGACTGTGGGCTGGGATATAATATTTTAATATTCTGACAGCTAAAAGTTAAACAGTTCATCATGTAGGAACATTTCAGAATCTTCCCACTCTCACTGCATAAAAACCCATTTGTTCATGTGATATTTCCATCTCAGACTCCATTTACAGGAAAATATCACACTGTGGTTCAAATGACAGAGGAGCTATTCATGGAGCTGCAATGATTAGAACCTACAGACCTTTTATTATCTAGGCTGTAAACTCAGCTTCTCCTTGAATATAAAACCTTTTATATCAGCAGGAATTTTATCTTTCAAACTGTGTTACTTTCTGTTCTTGTTCTGAGTTACTGGGAGTGGTGGTTTCTAACTGACTTCACCCTTCACAAACACCTCCAGCTACAGGCATGACTGAACCTGAAACTATTTGACCTCAGAGTCTTAGTTAATCCTTTCTGTCAGAACCTGCACCATGTTTACTGTGGTTAGAGTCTCTCCACACGCCTGCAGAGCTAACAACACCTTGACCTTGTTCATATGCTCAGTTCTGCAGTGTGTCCTTTAGAGGTGACTGCTGACCAGAGATAGGAGACCAGAACGTCTGCAGGACGACTGCAGACTACTGCAGAAAACCAGTCCCAAAGAGGACGTTAAAAACTCTTCACAATTCATTTAACTAACTGGACATTTTTAAAGCTCAGCAGATCTATGTTCTTCTCTGTAATCCCAATCATGTGAATGTCACAAGATAATAAAAATACCACAGTAACTTCCCTATTTTAGCCTGAAAACACCACCATGAACACCATGAACTGTGGTCAGAAAAGGTCCGACAATGTAATCTTTATAAAGATAAATGTCTGTGAAAAACATCAAGAGTTAGAAAACACACACAAAGGTAGAGTAAAACTCAGGCACCACATCTGGATTTATATAAAAAAATACTATACAAAATAAAGAAATCAGTTTTACATCATTTTACAATCATTTTTTATTTACCAATCGTGAACGTTTTCTAGTTATAATGCCAGGTGAATCAGTTGGTTATTAGGGACACATTCAGCAGATATCAGATTTATACAAACAGACTTTAGGTAACTGAGTTAATAATTAAATATGACTGTAAAGCAGATAAGGTAGAGCAGAGACCAAAGGATCAACATGATAAAAAACCTATAGTGGCGTATTTATCACTATAATCAAAAGCTGTATGAAGGATGTATTTATATATTAAATTATTCATTGATTATTTTATTTGTAATGTTGATTAAACTTTTTCCTCCGTGGGAGGGTTTTTGCTTGGAAGTGGTTCAACTTAATAATAATGATATGGAAAATTTTTAAACCTACATTAAACGCCTGTCTTCTTTTTACAATTTAAAAGTCAATTGATTCTGAATGTTGACATATTATTGTGGGAACATATTTGGATGCACTTCCTCACTCAACCCTCCCCATTCATCCGGGCTTGGGACCGACATCAGGAAGATATGGTCTTGCGGCTCCCTAACGGCTGGGTTACAATCAGGTGAAGCGTTACAATATGGACTGCTGTTATCTACAGCTGTTAGTCAGACCTGAAGAGGCTGTTCAGCTTCATTATGAGGAGGATGAGGAGGAGAGGAATTCATCTTCCTCTTCCAGACAAACACAGCAGCTGCAGTCAGAACAGTCAGAGCAGAGAACATCACCCCCACAACCAGTCCAATGTGTCCATGACCTGCAGAACAGAACCAGGTGTTAGTGTGAGCTGTCAAGTAGGAGATGACTGAAGAACATCATCTACTGCTCTCAGACCAGCTGCTTTCTACAGTCTCACCAACAACATCTTTGGAAACACAAACATCTCCTCTGAGATGTTTCACTCTAACATCAAAAACCAGGAAGCTGGAAGTTCTGATCCAGAGACAAACAGACTCACCTGAAGGAGGAGGAGCTACATCCAGGTGGATGATGGTCTCAGAGATTGCTCTCTTTCTGCGTGTGTTGACTCCATTTGTTTCAGTCTTGACACGACACACATATGTTCCAGTGTCTTCCTTGGTCACATTCTTTAAAGTCAGACTGACTTTTCCATCAGCGCTGTTGGTTCTCTGCAGGATGGTCCGGCCCTTAAAAAGTGGATTCTGGTTCTGTTCATCAATCTTGTCATTCCTGTAGAAAAGTGCATATTCTGGACTCAGGTCTGGTCGGGTCAACCTTACAACTATGACTATGTTGTTGTCAGAGGCGCTACATGTCAGACTGACGTTGTCTCCAGATTGTGCTTTGATGTTTTCCTGATCTGCAGGAGAGGAAACGGAGCAGAAAGATTAAAAAATCTGAGAAAATGTACCTCCTCACTTCAGTAGATAGAGAGATAGACAAACAGGCACACAGACACTTAATACAGTCAATTAATGATATTAATAAGTAGTTTATATTTTTCATATTTGGCTCATCAATGGAAAGTGCATTTTTAGATACCTTTGTGAGGATTGTGAATATATTTGAATAAAAATTTGCCTTAAAATGATAGTTGGACAAAGTTTTTCAGTGTAAATCTATTATGTATGAATTGTACTTCATAAGTTGTTGGTAAGATCAATTTATTTATGTCAGAAACCTACAGCAAAATACTACAAAACAGCAGAAATGAAAACAGCAGAGTCAACGCAGTAACACCAACAATAAAGAAAAATATTCAGTTCAATTCAAAAATACTTTATTAATCCCAAAAGGAATATATCAAAACAGAAAAATAAACTTGTTCACAGATTTGGCGTATTTAGGTGTGGTAACCAGACATACAGGCATGGTGTATCAACTATAGCATTGCTCCAGTTGTCCCAGTCTACCCTGTAGATCAGCTCCTGGTGACAGCGCATTCTTAGGTTGTCACAAAATTACAAGAAACCAGCGAGAAAACTGTATGAAATAATCCAGACTGGTTAATACTATGTTCATATCGGTTATCAGTTGTTATAGAAACCACCAGAGTCTTTACAAGAGCCTTCTTAATTTCATGTGTGACCAATAATTTAAAATCAGCCTGACTAGTCCACGTCTCACAGCAATCTAAATGTTACTGCCTTGATGGAAACGTCTGTCCCGCTCACCTTGACAAAGAGACCCGCTGAAAAACATCAGAGTCATCTGAAGAAACAAAAGCCAGATAACGTCATCCATGGTGTTGCTTTTGGACAGATGTGGTGAATAAATGTAAAAATGAAAAGTAATAAATTCAAACCATTTAACTTTGAATGGAAATCAAATGGTCTGAATTTATTACTTTTCACAAGCAAAATGCTTTCAGCTGTTGCTGCTGTAACAGGGCTGTTCTGTTCTGAGGTTTGTTTCACTGCTCTGCTTAGAAAAGGCGCACAAACACACCCATGAAAAGCACTTAGAGACAGCGATTCATTGGCAGAGGAGAAAAGAGAACTGCGCACTGCGGCTTTCTCGCTGAGCAGGAAACATGCCTCCTATGCTGACTTTCATTCTTCTTTAATGAGCTGGTTTAGCTGCTTTGCCAGGCAAGTTTAGGAGCAATACCCAGTAGAAGGTCCAAGTAGAAACTGCTATTCGCCTATTTTATCTTGCAGCAAGAAAACATCTACAAACTAAACTAAAACTAAAAGCCAGTTAAGTTTCAGTAAAGTCAATGCCCAGATCATCACATGCTCCCTGGTCATTTCTAATGTATTTCAGCTTGTAGAAGATGATTCTGACACTGGAGATTTTCAATTCAATTCAATTCAATTCAGTTTATTTAAATAGCGCCAATTCACAACACATGTCGTCTCAAGGCACTTCACAAAAGTCAGGTTCATACATTCCAATTAATCTTAATCATTGAACAGTGCAGCCAGATTCAGTTATTTATTCAAATTGGATAAAAAGCTTTTCTATCTAAGGAAAGGAAAGGAAATTTTGGATATAATTGTAAGATGTTGCTTCAGTACATTGAATTTACAGCATTTTTTAAAGGAACAGCTTTAAATTTAAATGCAAGATACACACGGAAGATTATCCTAGAGGACATGTTGATGTTAGATTCAGTGTGTTTCTTTTCTGGTAAAATCCTATTACCATGGTGGATTGTAACATATGCTGGGGGGAGCTGTAACAATCACACAAAAGACAACATTTTGTGTGAAAGACAAAAAAAGTCTGTATCTGTGGTAATGTGATGTGTTGTTATGAATACAGATGGGAATATTTGTAGTGCATTAAACCAGGGCTGTGTGAAACCCCGCTGCTTGTTAATAGCAGAGCCTCCCCACCCCAACCCTAAAGCTCTAAGAGTCTCCAGTTTATTAAAATTGAGGTATAGGACAGGGCCAGGTATGACAAAGGGAGAGGCATTTATTAACCAACCATTTATTAAGCAACAGGTTACAGATGTTGGTGTAACGTTGGATTCAGGCTTCAAGTTCAACAAACAGCTCGGCAGTGTATTGCAGAAACATTTCTTTCAGTTATGTCAGGAAGCGAAACTAAAACCTGTCTTTTCAAACCATGATCTGGAGATAATAATCCATGCATTTATCACAATGCGTCTAGATTATTGTAGCTCACTTAATGCTGGGATCAGCCTCTCTTTCACACCTTCAGCTTGTCCAGAATGCTGCTGCTCGTCTTTTAACAGGAACATATCTCTCCCACTCTGTCTTCATTTCACTTGGTGTCTGTGCCCCAAAGAATTGATTTTACAATTCTACTCTTAGCTTTTAAATGTCTAAATGGCCTTGCTTCGCCCTCTCTGATTTACTTCAGCCTGATGATCCACCAAGGGCTCTTAGATCATCCGATCAGCTTCTATCGCTTCTACCAAAAACTCAGAGAAATTCAGAGATCGGACCTTTTCAGTTGTGGCACCAGAATTATGGAACAAGTTGCTGTTAAACATTAGTCAGGCCTCTTCTCTTACTGTTTCATAGGCCCCCTGAAAAACATATCGATAACGGTGGTACGGGGGTTCGTACTGTAACCAGTGAGTTGCCAGTTCAAACCCCTGCTCTGTGCATCTCAGTTGTTGTGTCCTTGGGCAAGACACCTCACCCTCCTTGCCTGCTGATGGTGGTCAGATGGTCCGGTGGCTCCGATTGTATGGCAGCCTCGCTTTTGTCAGTCTGCCCCAGTGCAGCTGTGGCTACAATGTAGCTCACCACTGTCAGTGTGTGAATGAATGGGTGGATGACTGGTGTAGTGTGAAGCACTGTACAAGTGCAGGCCATTTAGCATTTAACACAAAATGGTTATTACATTTAGCCATATTTATTTTTCAGTTTCAGGTATTTATCTTTATACACTGTAAACCTGAAAAAGTTGATTATACTTAGACCATTTGTGTCGAGTGATTGTCTTAAATGGTTGAAGATGCTGAGTGTAGAGAAAATCAATTGATTAAAGTCAAGTTAAACTCAGAACTGAACTTTGTAAGTTTTTCACACTTAAAATATTTGAAGAATCAACAATAGAATTAAATTGTGAATTCGTCTTAAAAGTACAATATTCAAAACTTAATATCATATTTCTAATACACTTAAAATACCAGTATTTTAAAAAAATATGGAAAATATTTAAAATATTATATTGACAATGACTACACAATGCAGTACATTTTATGTATTTTCTGAAAACTCACAGCAAAACACCAAATATGTCTTAACAATGATGGCCTAACAATTTTATTTTTTTTTTCATCAAATTACCAAAATGGGTAAAAGAAAATCTGCAAAAGAATATCCTTACGTTTTGTTGCATGTAGGACTTTTCCAGGATGCAGCAAATAGACAATCTATTGCTTTATGAAACAGTGTCCATGTGGCAGTGTCCTTATCAGCTGCAGTGAATAACGCCTACAAAGCGCCATCATGGCTGCTGCCAGGGCTCTCTGCTAGCAGAACAGGGAGGGCAGGGGCAGCAGAGAGAGGCACTGTTTGCACAGAAGCTGCGCTCGGCTGAACTCTGAGGAAATTTGAGTAATTTGCTGGACGTATAGAAGAGAATCTGAAACCACAGCATCGATCTCATCACACTAGTGTCAATCCGATACTGATACTTACTTTGGGATCGATACTATTGATATTTAGATTGAAACGCCCATTCTTAGTTCAAAATGTAGTTGTGCTCCTGCAACTGTTCACTACTCCACATACCCCCATGAGACATTTTTAAACTCCTTCTCTTTTGGATTCATGCTCTTACATCATCATCTTCTTGTTCTCCTACTCAAGTGCTTGGCTCTTACATCACATCCTCTCTTCCTGCTTTTGATATGCTGGGACCCAGTATGCATTCACACAGCAAGCGAACAACTGGGGTTCAGATAAGCCATGTCGGTATGATTCCACACCAACTTTACCCACTCCAGATACTCTGAGGTGAAGCACTGTAAATGCTTCACACCTTGTGAAGTCCTTGTTAAGGTCTGGTTTCCCTTCAGGTCTTTTAAGACCTTAAGGGTCTACATGGTTCATACCTGACCAGTACCTCAGAAATGTATTTCAAACAAAACCATTTAGTTCTTTATAGACCAACAGCAGAGATTTCAAATCTATCCTTGGACAAACAGGGTGCCAGTGCAGTGATTTATGAACTGGTTTAGATATGATCCACTTTCTTGGTGTTGGTCAGGACTTTCTCACAGTGGACCATCTTCTGATGGTTTCTTCCGGCAGGATAACACTCCATGCCACAAAGCTCAAACTGGTTGACTTCATAAGTTGACTGTACTCCTCTACAGTCACCAGATCCTAAACCAGCAGAGCACTGCTCGAACGTGGCGGAACGGGAGATTGTTAGAGTTTGGCCATTTTAGAATGGGCTATGTGTAGGGGTACTAAGAAAAATAATAAACGGATAAAGTTTGTCCATGTAGAGGCCACTGGTGGCCATTGTTATACTAAAAACCACAAGGATTGGGATACCTCTCTCTGTCAGATTGATTATAACCATTGGAAAAGAGAGGGGGTCATACAGGTAGCAGAAATGGAGGGTGTGTTTGCACCTCAACCATAACTGAGCCGGTTTAGGCTAAACCTGACTCCCCCTTACTCCATCCAACAGGGAGGGAGGAAGGCAGAGGTACAAATAATTCTCCGGAGAGTGTTGTTTCCTGTTGCATTGTGTGAAAGGTGGGTAACTTTAAAATGGGTCAGTTCAGTCGAATCATATAGATTTGAATTCAGGTACATACATTCTAATTAATCTTAACTATCAAACAGTCAGATTCAGTTTATTATTTAAATTGGTTAAACGTTTTTCTATCTAAGGAAACCCAGCAGATTGCATCCAGTCAGTGACTTGCAGCATTCACTCCTCCTGGATGAGCATGTAGAGACAGTGGACAGTCACTGGCGTTGACTTTGCAGCAATCCCTCATACTGAGCATGCATGTAGCGACAGTGGTTCCCCAGGGAACCGCAGCGACGAGCCCACAGGCCCCACCGGCAGCCGTCCACGCCCGAGCAGATCCAGCCATGGACCCAGAGACCCAAGACCCCGGGACACGCCACCCCCAAGACAGAGGCCCGACAGAGCCCAGGGGCCCAGGCCCCGGCAGGCAGCCACCGGGAGTGAGCCAGCACACACCAAAGCATCCAGCCCCGGACACCGAGAACCACAAGTACACCAGCGGGCAGAGACTCCAACCACCGGCAGGCAGGGTGGCGGGGAGGAAATAGGCCCCCCATAATATGGGGGGGCCTAAGCTGATCCAGGAGAGGGAGCAGTCCAAGACCCAACCTGTCACAAAAAAAACAGGCACTCACAGTCACCCACTCCCACCCTCATCCACACACATAAAATCACTCGCTCCCAACGTAAAGACAAACAACAATGGATGTCCTACACTCACTCACACTCCCCATGCATACTCTATACTCCAAGGTCCGGGTGCCAGCAGCCCCTAGGGGAAACCAGCCCCCGGACCAAGGAGGTGGTCCCCTTCCCTCCCGGGGCAGAGACCCGGGCGGTCTCGGCCCGGCCCCCGCCCAGAACCCAGTCCCCACCAACCCCCATCCACCTCCGGAGAGGGGGCTATGTACAAAAGAGGGGTCCACATGGCCCAAACCAGCCCGCCAACCAGAGCCGCCCCAGTATGGAGCAGTCCCGACCCCCCAACGAGCTCCGATCCCGACCCCATGAGACTCCCACCCCCAGTGAACCCCAACAAGAACCTCGCCACAGGGCCACCCCCATCAGGGACACCGATATCGAACACATGTCCCCGAACCCAAACGCCACGAATCCCCCCCCACAGGGGCACACCCCCACAGGTGAACTCTATAGCCGAGAGGCCGATGAGGTCACACCCACCCAGCGCAAGCTCTACATACACCCTCGCTCTAAGCACCCTCGCCGCACCCCACTCCCCCACCACACAGTGCGCCGCTACGCAAAGGCAAGGGCCCCGCGCAACACCACCCCCGCCCACTGGCGCAACAGGGCAGACCCCGCCGAGCACCGCACCCACAACAGGACCCCCGACCCCACAGCATGACGGGACAGACTCACAACAAAAAAAACAAAACAAACAAAAAAAAAACATTCCTGCCACTGCAACTGCCCAGGGAGAAACACTATCCAGCTCAGCTCCACCATCGCCATCCAGCCGATCCAAACGCCGGCGACCCCATATCCCAGAAGTGGATACAACCCCTCCACCCCACCGGCTGCAGCCCCTCCACGACACCGCCCCGATCCCGCCCGTCACACATGACAGCCAGCAGAGCAGCCCACCACCAAGCCCACCCAATCCCCCCAGACAGCGCCAGCAGCCCCAGCCCACCAGTCCACGAGAGGGATACATGCACTAGCCGGGTACCTGGGCCATGCAGGCCAACCGCTCCAAGCCAAGCACAGCCCACCAGCTGCCCCAGTGCAGTCACAAGACGTGCTCCGCCGCCCCACCCACCTGACCGGCAACTGCAGCCCGGCGCCCAACCATGGGCCAGAACCACAGAAGCAGTTGAAGAAGGCCACGGCCGCACCAGTTTCCGGGAACCCCGCCAACCCCACCCCCAAACCCCGGGAGTCCCCCAGCCCGCTGGCCACCCGCACCCCCGCATGGCGCACTACGGCCCACCAAGTAGTCCAGCCAGCCAGCCCCTCCATCGGAGCGGGGCCACATCCCAATCAATGCCGGCTAAGTCCCCCCTACCGGAGCCCGGCATCCCCCCAACCGGCAGACCAGGGCCCAAAGCCAGGGGCCGAGATCCAAGGGAACCCAAGCGATCCCGAGAGAGAGAGCCGAAACGCCAGCCCCAGCACCAGACAGTCCCCAAGACCTGACCCCCAAACCCAGCCCAGACCCGACTAGAGGGCCCACTCCCTCTCCCGGTCTCCGACCGCAGATGGGAAATAGCCTACCTCCGCCAGCTCAAATGTGGTGTTGATGCGTGTTGTTGTAGTGTGCGTTTAAAAAGAACGGTGGGGAAGAGGGTCTACCACCCCCCCACCGCACTCTGAACCCTCAATGTCTAAATGCAAAAAAAATGCAAAAACTCCCTTTTAACAGGGAGAAACCTCCACCAGAACCAGGCTCAGTGTGAGCGGCCATCTGCCACGACCGACTGGGGGTTAGAGAGAACAGAGCAGAGACACAAAGAGACACAAAGAAGCGCTGATCCAGGAGTACTTTCTATGGGAAGGAAAAGGTAAATGTTAATGGATGTAGCTCCTTTAGTCGTTTCACCTAGAAAGAAGGAACAGATAAACTCTGAGCCAGTTTTCAAGTTTAGAGTCTGAAGAGAGCACATAGAGTTAGTCACAGTAAAAGCTCAGTCAGTAGCTATGTCTAGGAGAGAGAAAGGGTTAAACACTGAAAGACAGGGCCATGTTCGGCAAACTCAAAAAACTCAAAAAGACCACAGCCCAGGAGTTGAACCCAGGATCTTCTTGCTGCAAGGCAACGGGGCTACCAATGGCGCCACCGTGCAGCTGTGTTATGAAGGAGGGACTGGGATATGGCTGGAGTGTCTGTGAATAGACATGCAGGCTGGGATTGGAGTCCTGGGATGCTCCCATCCACTTGTAGAAAATGTCCTCTGAAAAAAAAAATTGTTTAAATACTTATCCATGCATATATAGATCCTATCATATAAACTATTCAAAGTCTTTGATCATTTCTGTTTAAACTTCCTACTTAGAACATTTTCCTTCTTAAATAGAATTTAAGAATAAAATTTTTTTTTTTGCAGACTAACTTCACATACCGAGAGGAAATAACTTGTTTCTTATATGCCCAACTCTCAATGCTCAACATTAAGAGGAATGTGATCTTTGCACAAAAGTTTAGTTCTTTAGGTGTCAGGCCTACAGTAATTAGAGCATTCGTTACTCTAAAGCAGGCATCTCCCTCTACTGGCCATTTAGGAGAACAACAGTTATATGTTGTCATTTTGTGTAATCAGACTGTTGTTTACATATTAACAATTATACAGATTAACAATAATATTCTGATAATAATATTGTAAAAGAGTTTTTACATTCTTAACCACTTTTCAAGTACAATGTCATAACTGGCCTTTCTTTACTTTTCATGAACACGGCTATACAGTGTATTGTGGTATAAACTGATGATCAAAAACGAGGGTATTTTGTGTTGTTGTGTTTGTACCTCTTAGTCCTCTAAGACAGCAAATATTCTGTCCTTATGGGAAAAAAGCAAAATTTTTCACTTACTGAAAGGAAGAGGGCGGGCTTAACATTTTGACTGAGACAGAACCTGACAGAAAAGTTCATTTCATGAGGAGGAACAATGGAGGGAACGTTCCTACGATGGCTGCTCTGTGAGTACAGAATCTGTTCATTTGAGCTATTTTGGTTTTGCTGTGTTTAATGTCCAAATGTTCATAAGGGACAGAAAACAGTAACCAGACTGTGTTGTAAAACAACAGACGTATGTATAGATGTTAAGTGTTGACCTGTTTGTGGTAATCTTAGCTTATCTTGACTTACATCCATTAGTTTTGGCTTTATGTTATTTAATGGTGGAAGGGTGTGGGAGATAAGCCATCCACAAGGCTTTGTGCACCACGTAGATGTTATTGTGGGTGGCTTGTTGTGGAGGAGAAGCTGCAAGGCTGACAGCTGAGGAGAAGATCCTATCTGATGTCTGGGAGTTTCTGAAGACAATTGGGTATCCTTGGAGATGAAGGATGAGCTGCAGAGACGAGCAGAGTTTAGCACTGAGCTGCAGGAATCAGTTACATCACTGCCTTCTACCATCTAATGCTCATCCCTTGGAGAACAGGATGGATGATTTCAAGCTGCCACATGCAAGGTGGAGACTGTTTTGTGTCTGAAACCAGCATGACCTGCAAATGATGCTGCAACTAACATCTTACCATTCTGATGACAACATGGTCGGAGTTCTGCTAAATATCCTGATGTTGAAGAGAAAATCTTATTAGGACCTGTTGCTGCATTGAAACTACAATAACAGTTGTCTCCACACAGACTGAAGGAGGACTGCTGGACTAATGTTACTGCTGACCAATGAGTTAAACCCACATTTTTCTTACATTTTATATCTGAAATTATTCTAAATGACTGGTTGCTTGTTGTTGCTTGTCAAGCCCAACCTGGCCGAATGAAGCAGCCCTAGATCTTAACACAGACTCCAAGATCTGCTAGAACTTAGCACGATGACTTACTCCAAAGCTTACATTAGCCAGACAGTTGTTTCCGTTGTGTTCAAAATGTGCAGCTGTTCTCTGACTGTGTCACACTCCGCTCTCTGTTTTGTTATTCCCAGCATTCCTTGAGGCATGTTTTTGTTGTTTTTGGTTTCAAATGTTTTCAGTATCATCTACTAATTTCTGATCAAATCAATCCCTGAAAATCTCTGGATCTTCATCCCTGTCATCTCAAGCTTTTCCTCCTGTTCTACAGACAGAGCCACTGTCTGAAGACCATAGATATTTTGTGGAACCTCTCATTCAATCGTGCTTTCACCTTTCTCTAACACATCACTTGAAACTGATCTCCATCCATTCCACCCTCTACTTCATTTCTTCATCAACCTTTGCTACTTTTTCTCCTCCTCTAATACAAACATGCAGCTCTCCAGGTTCTCCTCCACATGCTCCCTGCTCCCACCGCAGATAACAATGTCATCAGCAAACATCATGATCCATTCAGCCTCCTGTCCATCACAACTGATTAATCAAGAAAGAGGTCAAACCAGATCCCTGATGTAACCCAACCTGTCTCTAACCATGACTGCACACCTCATTACTTACTGACTTTTTCTTCAATGGATAAATTTCTGTTTTGTCAGATGAGGATAGTTTTGATGTGTCCACTGTGGAGAAATATTCTATGTAATGAACAAACATTTCTGTTATTTCTTTAAAGCTTTGAATCTACTGGTGTGGTTCACCACAAACCAAGGTCAGTTATGTTATTTCTACTCTATAACTGACAATGTTGGTAATATGTTTGCACTAAGATCCAGACTAAGACTTTTGTAAACTAAAAGGAAAACTGGATAATAAAACAATAATTAATCTGAAATAATTTGTACAAATCTATATTTTACAATGTTTCTGAAGCCTGGCAATTTATAGGACATTTAATATTTCGCAAAACTCAAGTGCAGAACCTGCTTCTGCACCAGCAGCTTTCAGCAGTTTTCTATCAGACTTCCTCACTCTGTCACATCTTTGTGGAGGAATTTTGGTCCAATCTTGCTTCAGTTCATTGAGCTTTGCAGAAATGTGTCTCTGCCTGACCTCTGAAGGTACCACCATAGGATTTCCATCTGGAAATCAGCTGGGCCATTGCTATTGATCGCTAGACTACAGTCAGCTTCAGCACAACTTAACTGTTAAAACACCTGCTTTAGTAGAACTCGTGAGATGTTAATCTGTAAATTTGATAAACTGCACCCTGTGTGTGTTTTTTCTCAAATTAGAGGTTCAACTTAGATAATTTTAGAGTTTGATAAAGAACAGTTGAAGAACAAAAATGCAGAAGATTCTAGATTTTAGGTCAAGTACATAAAATAGTTAATTAAGCAAGAATATACTTTCCTTTTATGTTGAGTGTAATATTTAATATTTCTTTTTTATTGCCAGCATTTATACATTTAAATACTGTTAAAATACTGAACAGCTGAACATGTTTCAACTGTTCAGCTTCTGCAGACTTACAAGTGAAAAGGTACTGGAACTTCCGAGAATTAAACAGGGGGGAACCCAAAAAAAGGGACAACTGATTTTATTTCCCTTTAAAAAAAACCATTTAGGGCATGACGGACCTTTTGACGCCTGCTTTTAAAACCCTGTAATTCTAATCCCCAGGGGGGCCTTTTTTTTTCAAGGGCCCCCAGCTTTGGGCTGACTGTGAGGGCCCAGCCCGATCTCAGTTCTTTTAAGAAGGAAATCTGTGTCTCTGAGCTGTGAGGAGGACAAAAAGCTCTGTGGATGGACTGTGAGGAGAAAAAACAACCAAAAAAGGGAAAAAGGACTAGTGTGGAGATGGGGTGGTGGAGAAAAGAAGGTTCTACCTGCAAAACCAGCAGCATCAGAAAAGCATGATACTGGGGGTGTACTGGTGTAGTCCCCGAGAGGGACCGCCGCAGCAGCAACCAAACCCACTGTCTCCCGGTTTGATCAGACTGTGGAGTTTTTTTTTTGATGAAGCTGGTGGAAAAGGAGAAACGTAGTTTGTCTCTGTTTGAGGTGGTCAGTGATCCTGCAGAGTCCTGTCCTCCCTGTGATGGAGGGAGATGACGTCACTCTGAGCTGTCAAAAAAGACTCCCTCCAAAACCTCCCAGCTGCTTTCATTAAAGATGGCTCCCCCTCAGGACTGAGCCTGCAGGTCACATGACCCTCCCCCCCATGTGACCAGCTCTGATGAAGGCCTCTACAAGTGTAAAATCAGGGGGTCATGGAGAGTCCCCCCCCTCCAGCTGGATCTCTGTCTCAGGTCAGCAGCTTCTCTGACTGCTTCAACCTTCATTAGGAGACAAGATCTAAATAATTACCTTTGGTTCATTTCAGAGAAACCCACCATGACTCCTCCACCTGCATCCACCTCTCCTCCACCTACATCCGCCTCTCGTACTCTTGGCCAGTATGATCTCCAAACTACACTATTTGCTGCCATGACTATGTTCTTCTTGGTTTTACTCGTGTTAATCCTTCTGGTTCTGTGGGTGAGACAAAGTGTCTGCAGGAAATCTGAAGGTGAGCAATTAATATTTTAGAGAATTCCTATTATTTTCACACATTACAACCAAGCATACTGTTTATCACCCTTCATTTTTTCACATGCTGTCCTTGTTTTAAAGACAGCAAACACATTTAACCAAAGTTACTCTAATGAGATCTCATGTTTGTTGTCCTTTATTCCAGCTGAAGCAAGGACAGGTGGAGAAAAGGACGTCACATACAGCGACCTGAAAATCCTCAATAATCAGCAGCAGCCAATCAGAAGCAGCAGAGGTAAAAGCTCACATCCTACAGCTGCTAAACTAAGTTAGAACTTCTTCAAAGACCAAAACAAACATGGCATATTTTCCATTTTCTGCTTGATAGTAAACAGCTTAGTTTAATATGATTAGCTGCTCATTCCAGACACGATATTTGACTTGTTTGTAATGAGAACTTATTTGTCATTCTCTATAAAGAAGAAAGCTTTTTCATATTCCTTACTGTGTTGCCCTGAATCATCCGACGTTTGTGTTTATTCTATAATTTATGCTCAACCATCAGATTATAATCCTTCAGCATAACTGGCTCTTTATATTCTCTGTTTTCTATTTTTGAAGATAAATCTTTGCTAACTATTGTTTTATTCACCTTTTGCAGCTTAACTCAGTAGAAAAGCTCAAGCTTTTCTTTTTTTATGTAGCCGTGTTTTTGGAAGAAAATACTTTATTTTCCTCTGTTAGTTTTGTCACATTACTTAGAGGATTTTAGTAGTTGTTCCCCAGACGTGCTGCGTCTCTGCAGCCTGTGGTGATTCAGTTAAGATGCTAACAGCTCTGTGGTCGTCCAGCTTCCTGTTATTGAAGGTGAAAGAAGACCTGCACATATTTCACTGCAGGACTTTAAAAAAGTAACCATGTTGATTCCTGAGTTTCTAGGAACTTTGAACACTCATTATGAATGTCTTTTGAAGACTTTTTAAACAGTAAATGTTATTAATCGTTATTATAGGCTATATATACAGTATATTTAATATGTCTCTCATCCCTCATATATAATATAATATACAACGACAATATCGTTTTTATTGCACTCATTTTTAAACATTTTTAAAGGTTCATTTTTAACTCTTTTGTCCTAATCTTTCCTGTGCTGCTTCCCAGATTGAATCCACAGTTCAGTTCTTTTATAACTTTATATCTTTCTTCTCTCATCTGGATGAAGATTTCCAGTTAGGACTGATGGTTGTTTCAGTTAAAGCTTCTTGGTCAGACTAAAGGCTGACAAACAAATATTCCCAGACAAACATCTTTCATCTTCCTAAATAACTCATTATTATTGATAGTATTTAGTGTTATACAGTACCTGGTAAAAATATGAATATCCCTTTTTCCCTTTTTTATGGTACAAACACAAACTTATTTTTTGATTGCTGACAAAGAGAAAAGAAAGCAATGACTTTGTCATGGAAGACAAATTTATTATGGTTACAACATGCTCGTCATGGTGTAAAGGCTCACGTCTGCAAACCAACAACTCAAAGACAGAAGGCATGTCCATTGGCCATCAGTCATCGATACTTATTTCAGATGTTCACAAGTCAGCCATGATTGAAGGGCAAACCATGGAACTGGTGCCATCTGACAAATATCTGGGAATGATCACTGATGCATGTTAAAAGGCAACTCTCTGTGGAGGTTGTCTGATTTCTATATTAAAAAAACAACTGGAAACCACTGCACTACCCACAACCTCTTAATGTTACTAGAAAACTATTACGAATTAGAAAAAGGTGGATCCAAGATTCAGCCAGACACAGAACTGAAAGATTAAAAAGTTTATTGAGCCACAGGAAAACGTCACTCAGGTTAAACTCCACACAGCTTCCAGGGATCACTGTTCTTGTCTTGGGTTAAACTTGAAACCCAGAGGGAAAACCTCAGTGGGTAGCAGGCAGAGATCTCCACAGCGCAGGTAAGAGAAGCAGGTGACTTTCGGCTGAATAATCCAGGGACAGAAACAGGGTCAATGATTAGAACAAGAGACGTCAGACAAGGGGCAAGCAGAGGCAAAAATCCAAGAGGCAAGGTCAAAACGATGATTGTCTGCTTGTCAGAGTCAGTATATATCAGGGAAGACACAGGTGCTTGGAATGCCACAGATTGCACTGCAGCAGCCACCAGGTGCATCTCATCTGCTGATTGCAGCCAGGGAGACAGAGTAGAGCAGACGTGCCAGAATCATAACAAAAACTGCTTTAAATATTCATATCTGTAGCATTTTTCTACCTGCAGTAACGTTATATGTTCCTGTGTTATTCCTCAGAGAGAGATCCAGCTTCAGTTTACTCTGCAGCGAGGACAGAAGACATCAGCTATGGACAGATCATCATCAGAGAACCTGGAGACAAACAGAGGATCAGAGGTAGGACAGAACCTCTTTATATCAATCTGAATTTTGTTCTCAGTGCAGAACTAGTTTAAAATCTGGGATTTAATATTTTGGCCTTAATTAAAATCCTTTTTATAAACAGGAACCAAAATGCAGTCATGATTCTCACTGCATTGTTAGTTTTGTATGAAGATAACTCAGATTTAACTTCTAAGCTCCTCTTTAACAACGTGAAGCTCTTTGTTTTTTGCTCAGTTAAAACCACAGAACTTCCTGCCTCTGGTTCCAGTGAAGTTTCAGATGCAGGACATCCTGATGTCAACACAGAGCGTGGTTTTAAAATAAAACCACGCTGGTCCAAGCTGGACGTCACAGTTTCCACCTCAACGTGGTCTGAAGGTGTCAGAGTGCATGTTTGAACATAGCGAGACCATCTGGTCTGTTTCCCTTTGTTTTAGCAGAAGTCAGCAGCTCTGTGGTCTCTGCTTCACACAAACATTCATATATTTAGATGTTTGACAAGAACAGCAGCAGCAACTGTTAATCTGATGCTCACGTTAAGTTTCTTAGTTCTGCTTTCTGTACTAATGTGACCGTCTGAAGCCCAACAGAACCAGCTATGCCTGCAGTAATGTTACATGTTCCTGTGTTGTTCCTCAGAGACAGATCCAGCTTCAGTTTACTCTGCAGTGAGGACAGAAGACATCAGCTATGGACAGATCATCATCAGACCCAAGAGGACCAGAGGTACCGCTTCATCTCCATCATATCTGAGTTTCATTGCAGACCGAAGGTCAACATGTCTGTCAGATGAAAAGGTGAACTGTCTCTTTAAACTGATGAGGAAGAGGAGGTAGATGATGGAGAGATCTTCGTCTCATGTCAAAGCAACAACAAGTCCTTCACTTCTGGATACATTTCACTTTATCAGTTTTTATAAATGAAAAACTAAAACAGAATTTCAGTAACTTCTGGGTTTTAAAGAGGAGCTGAGCTTCGAAAAACAATCAAATCGTTTTGAGGAGAAACTTTTAAAGTTCAGCTCTGGAGGATGAAATCTTCTCATCTCAGGGACCAGTTCAATCACACATTAAAGACATGAAGAAGCTCTTGTTATTCAGCAAAATCAGGATTCATTTCATCAGTCAAATGAAAACACATAATAAGGGCTGAATTATTACATTGACTCACACTGAGAAACGTTTCTAAATGACACGTTTAATGAAAACAAGCAGAGACGAATTAAACAAAACCTTAACTCTAAAGCTTCTAAAGAAGAATGATAGGAGATTTATGAGTAAGAAATCAGCATTAAAATGGTATCAAAGCTGACTGAAGGTTGAACTTTTATTAAATATGTACCTAGTTTCTCTCTGGAGTTTATTTATGTTTAATTGTCCACATTTGAACTCGGAGATTGACAGAAATGTAAGAAATCTCCTGCTGGAGCTGCTAAGCTCTCCAAGGTCACATCTAAAGGAATAAACACACAGTTTAACACTTTTATCACTATTTAACGTTTACCTCATGAAAGTGAGTACACCCTTCACATTTTGGCATCTTTTCATGGGACAACACTGGAGACATGACATTTTGATACAATGTAAAGTGTGAGAGCGATACCACCACATCTAACCAGGGAGGGAAAACGGCTACCTGGGCACCATTCGGACATTTTCATTTCGGACTGTTTGTTGCCAGTAGTTTAGAAATTAATAGCTGTGCTGAGTTATTTAGACGGGACAGCAAATTTACTCTGTTATATAAGCTGTAGGCTGACTACATTACATTGGATCAAAGTGTCAGATCTTCACTGTCGTCCCATGAAAAGATACAATAAAAATATTACAAAAATGTGAGGAATGAACTCACTTTTATGGGAGCGTGTAAATTATTTATGGTTCACAGCTTTTTTTCCAATTCAGGTCAGTTTATTTAAATAGCGCCAATTCACAACACATGTCGTCTCAAGGCACTTCACAAAGTCAGGTTCATACATTCCAATTAATCCTAACCATTGAACAGTGCAGCCAGATTCAGTTATTTATTCAAATTGGATAAAAAGTTTTTCTATCTAAGGAAACCCAGCAGATTGCATCCAGTCAGTGACTTGCAGCATTCACTCCTCCTGGATGAGCATGTAGAGACAGTGGACAGTCACTGGCGTTGACTTTGCAGCAATCCCTCATACTGAGCATGCATGTAGCGACAGTGGAGAGGAAAAACTCCCTTTCAACAGGAAGAAACCTCCAGCAGAACCAGGCTCAGTGTGAGCGGCCATCTGCCACGACCGACTGGGGGTTAGAGAGAACAGAGCAGAGACACAAAGAGAACAAAGAAGCACTGATCCAGGAGTCCTTTCTATGGGAAGGAAAAGTAAATGTTAATGGATGTAGCTCCTTTAGTCGTTTCACCTAGAAAGAAAGAACAATAAACTCTGAGCCAGTTTTTAATGTTAGAGTCTGAAGAGAGCACATAGAGTTAGTTACAGTAAAAGCTCAGTCAGTAGCTATGTCTAGGAGAGAGAAAGGGTTAAACACTGAAAGACAGGGCCAAGTGGATCATCGGTAGAGGGTGAGCATTAAGTTGTGCCAGCAGAAGCTTGGAGGATGCCCCTCTCCATTTTAAATTCAGGGACACTATAAACATGATGTAAGAGATTTTCTGGCCAAAGTAAACAAGCAGGATAACTGAGGAAGACAATTAAATGTGAGCACTTTCTGGTGTCCTACTTCAGGCGAAGGACCAGCCATAACATGTCCCTTTGGCTTCAATGGTTTTCTGGTCTCTGGTGGCTGTTAATGTTCAGTGTTGTTTGGTAAATAACATGGAGCAACATTTTGCGTTCAGATTAGCACCTGCATTTCATGCGTGCTAAATATAGATGCAGGAACAGCACCGCAATCTGTTTCGGGTTTAAAACATCGTGTTGCGGGTAAAGAGTTACATTTGCACATCCTCCTCCCATAAATTTGGGTCATTATCATATGTTTTGAATATTTATGAAGAAAAACACGCTAAAAGGTTTGCGCCACTGTTCCGTGCACGTAATCCAGTTTTCACGTGTTTTCATACACGCAAATCTTTGGTAGATCAGGCCCTATATGCCAAAAGTATTGGTCTGTCTACTTCTACATGTACATGAACTTGATCCATAAGGTCCAGTTTGTTGATGGATCCACCGTTGCCAGCAAAAGCAACTTTAACTATTCTGTTAACACCTTCCACAAGGTTTAGGAGTGTGTTCATTGTTAGATGAGAAAACCAGAACTGCAGCCGGGTCTCCAATTCAACCCAAAGGTGTTGAAGAAGGTCGAGATCAGTGATCTGGTGGTGGGACTCAGCCTATTGGTGGTTTTATTTTATCGGGGTATCAAAGTAAAGGGGGCTGAATCCAACAACATGCGAAACATTTTCCTCTCATGGTTCTGCTCTAGTTTAAGCTGCTCTGTCACATGAAATCCAAATAATTGAACATTGAAGTTTGTTGTTGTGATGTCATAATATGTGAGAAAGATCAGGGTGTATGAAAACTTCTGCACTGCAAGTAATTTTCATTAACATTTTACACATGTACCATTTGCTATAATCAGAGAATATTCAGCATATTTTCAGAAGGAAACAGTTTTTTCTCATGTTTGGACTTTATTTTTGTTTTCAGAACTGAAACCAGAACCAGACGTTGTCTACTCCTCACTCAGGTAGTTCACCAGTCAAACCAGGGACTGTTGGGTCACCCCAGTGCTTGTCGTGTGGTTCTGTGGGTTTAATACGAACATCAGATGGAACATCTGGATGTGGTGAACCGATGTTCATTTATCTTCAGAGGAGAACAAGAACAAACCTCAGACTGAGACGGCATCAGACTGTGGTTGGAAACTGAACAGAACCAAGTGTTTCTGCTTGTTTGAGGAGGTTTAAAACCTTCATCTGATGATGAAACCAAGTGAAAATTATTTTATGATTTTTTGCCTGTTTTCCATAATGAATGCGTCAGATGAAGCAGGTTGGTCCATACCTGCTGGCCTCGCTGTGCTGCAGAGATATTAACTCCTGCATGGCTCCAGGTCATTCCTGCAGACAGTTACTGGATCAGCAGAACATCAGAACATTTCCTCTGTTCAGGTTTCATGTTGAAAAGGTCCAAACCACTGAAAGACTGGTTTCCAGTATCACTCAGCTCACCGATTGAAGGAGCTGATCTCAGCTTTTATTTTCAGGCATTTTAATTACATTTTTATTTTAATGATCTTTTTCCTATTTCAACATGTTTCACTAATATAGATGAGGTTCTGAATCTATCGGGTTTCTCTGTGTTTGGTACCGTCTCTCATTTTAATGCTTGTTCATGAATATTTAAAAACAGGTCAAACACAAACTGGGAAGTCAGTGCAGTCAGGCTGTGAAACTGAACCAATGAAAACAGAGTCAGAACAAAACAGGAAGTCGTCTGTTTCCAAGAAGGAATGGAGACTGGATCTGAAAGCGCAACCAGAACCAGCATTTCCCCCAAAAACAAAACTCAGGTCTGATTAACTCACGTCTGACACCTACAGGACACTAGGAGTATGAACCAATTTAAAGTACACAAGGCTCTGTTGCCATGACAACCCTCCTGTTGTAGGCAGAGATGTTCACAAGTCATTGTTTGCGAGTCCAAGTTAAGTTCTGGTTGTCTAATCACAGCAATTAATCAGAGTCAAGTCTTTAGAGTGCAAGTCCAAGTCAGGCCTGAAGTCTTTGTTTTCTGCTACTTAGGTGTGACTCTAGTAAAGGTCAAAGGGCAAACTGCCATCTCTGGTTGTAGGTGTGAGGATTCTGCAGCACAGGCAGCAAATAAAATCATAAGGAAAGAAAATCTGTTACAAAGCAAAGAGTCCAGAGATCAACGGGTCAGAAATCAGAGCAGGACTGTGTGGAAGCTTCTGGAAGCTCCTGCATGAGAACAGTTTTATTTATGAATGAAAACTGAAACATCAGAAAGAAAATGACAAAATAACCAATGAAGAACGCTCAGTTCTTTGCTGTTTCCTGGACGCTGTCTTATTATCTGTCATCATCAGAAAGTCTGAATCTGTCAGGGGTATGAATAATTCTGAGTTGAACTGTAGTTATATTTGTTTTTAAACCTTTTATTTCCTACAATAAACAATATTCAACATGACAAGGTTGTGTAAATTGGTTTTAAACTGTTTTAAATCTTCTGGGTCCACAGAAAGTATCTCTGTTAATATGACTGTTTACCAGCAGGGGGCAGTAGCTGCCTTACTTCACAGTAGGAAATGTTGATGCAGCCATGAAAATAAATGCAAAATAATGTTTTTTAAGATGATCATTTCCTCTCTACAGATCATTAGATAGATGTTAAATGGTGATAAAATCTTTCACCGAAGGTTTAAATAGAGGCAACGTGGCTGTAGTATCGGTTTGGTGCCATTAGATGGCGTTCCAGGCAGCGCTGTGTGTTTGTTCCTCAGGAAGGGAAGCAGAGACTCATTATTTCCTGTTTTTAGGATTGAAATCTGTCCACAAGAGCTGCAGCCTCTCTGCAGACCCTCTGTTGGACTTTTTATTAAAATGTCTTGTCACTAAAAGGTGCCACAATTAGTTTAGTAAATTTATGATATTATGTTGAAATGTTTGAGTTACTCGTTGCAGTGAAAAGTGGAGGCACAAAAGCTTTGTTGCTTTGAATGTGTTTAATAAGCAGATATTTTAGACAGTCAGAAGAATCTCAAACATTTTTCACAGACCTGAAACTCTGTTTGTAGCTTTTCATCAGTGGTATAATCAGGACATTTAGGGCCCCATAACAACACAATCATCTAAGGTGAGCAGCATCTGACCCTGGTGCTGACCTGCTGCTGAAAGGCCTCAAAACAACATTAACCAACACAACTGCGCCCCCTAGTGGTCTAATCTGAGCACTACCAATCCAACTCATGAGAAATTAACTGTGATCCTGTTCAGAGGGACAGACGCAGAGAGAGGAACATCTCCTCCATCGTTCTCCTCCTTGATCTCCTGACAGTTTGATAAACCTTCTTCAGACCTGCTGCTGACCCTGTCCTTGTAAAACATGTTTAAAACTTCTCCTCTTCACTGCGATATACAGTGGAGGAGCATACAGAAAGTCTCCTGCAGATGTTCTGCAGAGCAGAATAAAACCCAGATTACTGCAGCAGCTACAGGACTCTGGGTCTGCAGGACTTGAAAAGATGAAATAACCAAATTAATATTATTAATTACATATTAGGACGTTAATACGAGGAGGTTGTTTGGCGATTTCTAGATGTCACCAGGTTGTTACGGTTTAGTCAGCAGACTGAATACATCTGCTGGATGTTTTGAGACAAAGAGACCACAAAGTCCCCCACCTCTGCAGTAACATCTCACATATCTATGTGCTGCAACATACATTCATCTTCATCCTTTAAATTCACCAACTAATCAGTGGAAAATCCCAGAGAGGACAATCAGATGTAGGAAGTTTGAGTCTGAAAAGACTGAAAAAAGTGAACACAGACATGATGGTAGAGATGTTTCGCTGTTAAGGTTGTTATTTAGCTCACTGGCCTCTAAATCTGGCTAAGCAAAGAAAAAAAAAGGTTGGATAAAATCTGTTCTGACCCGCTTCTCTTTGCTCCCTGCGGAAAAAATATTTTATTCTTTTCACCATCATATGATACGACACATTTTGGCCACCAGGTCAGACTGACCAACACATGAGGAAAGAATACATTTTACACATAACATTTAATAACTGAATAAATAGCATCAGTCAGGATTATTCATTTTTGCATTTCATTCCTACAATTTATGATATCTGAACGTCTAGTTGCTCCTCCAGTTGGAGGGAAATCTTTAAACAGTTCACTCTGACACCTGGAGATCCTCAGGGATGTGTTGTCAGTTCTCTGCTGGTTCAGTTTTTCCTCATTTAAGAAGAAACCAGGTTCAGAAGAGATATTTCTAGATAACAGCAGTGATGACATCATCAGATATCATCCAATCCTGACTCAGCCTGGGAGGACCGGGTCATCAGCATGGAGGAGGTTCCTGAACTTAGAGGAGGTTGAAATGGAAGAGGTATCAAATGATGAACAGTTATGATTGATTGATTGATCGAAGTGTTACCTGTCGCTCATCGACATAAAGACACTATGAGGAGAGTGGAGACGCAGTATGGACAGAACACCACCAGGTGGATGAAAAGATGAAGACCAACATGGGAGGAGGTTGATGTGGGTGGAGCTGTGGTTGTAGGTTTACCTGCAGAGAGAACCCCACATGGTCAGGTGATGCAAACAATCTGGACTGAAATGTCAGAGAAGCTGCTGACCTGAGACGGAGATCCAGCTGGATGGAGACTCTCCATGACCACTGATGTTACACTTGTAGAGGCCTTCATCAGAGCTGGTCACATGGTGGAGGGTCATGTGACCTGCAGGCTCAGTCCTGATGAGGGAGCCATCTTTAATGAAAGCAGCTGGGAGGTTGGAGGGAGTCTTTGTTTGACAGCTCAGAGTGACGTCATCTCCCTCCATCACAGGGAGGACAGGACTCTGCAGGATCACTGATCCACCTCAACACAGAGACAAACTACAGCATTTCATCCATTTCCACACAGCTTCATCAACACTAACTCCACAGTCTGATCTTACCAGAGACAGTGAGCTGGATGCTGCTGCTGGCTGCTCCCTCTCTGGACTCACACCAGTACACTCCAGTGTCTGATGGGACGAGGTAGTTCATGTTACAGGTAGAACCTACTGGTTTCCCCATCCATCTCCACACGGGTCCAGCTGCCTTTGGTTGTGTTTCTCCTCACAGTCCATCCAGCAGAGCTGTTGTCCTCCTCACAGCTCAGAGACACAGAGTCTCCTTCAAAGAACTGAGATCTGCTGGGACTCACAGTCAGACCAGCTGTGCAGGTTTAAAACATCTTCTACAGGTCAAACATTTACAAACAGGAATACATAGAGCATGTTCCTTTAGTAGCAATTGACATTGAATTAAAAACTAAAATTTTATAATTATTTTTTCGTCTCAGACTACACTGAAAGAAATTTGGAGTGACATTTACTTGAAAAAATCTAGGAAAGTTTTTTCACTCAGGAAATCCAAGTAAAATTCACAAAGGGAATTTTTAAGTCAATTTTAGTTGAATATATTTGTTTTTCTAATGATATAAATTAAGTGACATTTACTAGCAATCATCAATTAAATATTTCATTGAATTTTACTCTCTCTTTATCAGTATTCTTTACTAATATAACTGTCCTGAATTAAATTATAAATCTTACATAAAAATAAGGCTATTCACTTTTTTAAAAACCTTTTACTTACTTTCTTGTAAGAGGGATTTTAAAGTAAATTTTATAAAATATTTTGTCTGGTAATATTCTTTGTATTTACCTACATTAGTTTTTTCTAATAATAAACAGCAATATGACAATACATACAAATCAAAAAGCAATCGTGTTTAAACACATTTGTATTTTTTATTTTAAACACGTGCATGTCTGCAAAAATACATTTTCCAACAATTCTGCATGAACAAAATATTAAAGTATTTGTCCCTGAGAGAACTACCTTAAGAGCACTTTAACACAAACATCCTAATTTAATCCTAAAACCAGTTTTTGAACCATTCGTTTACAGTTTTTTAAACAAGAAACAAAAAGACAACTTCAGTGCATTTAAATCTTAAGTTCTACGCCTTTTTTGTCCTAAACTCACATAAGAATTTAAAAGAAATGACAACAAATAATTGACACGCTTTCTTTTGGCCCAACAGCCTGTGGCAACACTAATGTGGCCTAGATAGTTTAAAACAGTGCAAAAAGCAGAAAATATAAACATCCAAACACCCCAAGAGCCCTTTTTCTTTTTCCTAGGAATAAACTCTAGATGACACCAACACAAACCTAGTGGCAGTCTCTTCAGCGAAAAAATAAACCAAAACTATAAAACTGACCCTGCATTTTAAATAAACAATGACTCTCTCATGAACATGTTCAGTTACACTGGAGTTTTTTCCGTAGGGACGGGACTTTAGGTGACAGTTTCAGGACATCTAGCTCAAGGAAGAGCTTCAGAAATACTTCAAACGTGAACTTCAGTTTTGATGGGTAACTTAAGTTCAGTGCGTAGATGATCCCCATAAGCAAGAGTCTGGCCTTCGCAACACTTGGACAACTGTGAAGTACCTCAGGTCCCTCGATGACAATGGAAACTTCAGCATGTGATAGGCCTTCATGTCCCTCCCTTACATGGAAGACACAGATCTTCATGACTCGCTCGACCTGGTCCCCTTTGGCTTCTTCCCAACTAACATTCTGTAGGAGCATGTAAATCCATGGTTAGTTTTCCAAGAATATGTGTGTGTGTGTATATAGACACATACACAGAGAGAGGGAGACAGAGCCAGAGGGAGAGAGAGAAATGAGAAACTCATTATTTTGACAAAGGTATGAAAACAATAATTAGTTTGTGGTATGAACACCAAACACTTTGAAGTAACATCAGTGTAAGTGTAAAGATTAAACTTTACAGTCTATCAACACCAGTATTTATGTTGCAGGAAAAGTAAAGTATCTGTTCTGTTACATATCTATTTGACATTGTAGGGAACACATTTACCTTTATATGCATGCATTTAAATGTACCAACCTAAATGTTCTTCATGATATTAGTGGAAACAATTGGACTTTTTGTTCCGATTACAAGTCATTGTTTTGACCTGAGTTTGAACACATCCTGATGTTGATGTGTTGTTATTAGGCCAACTAGCATTTATCTACTGATTTAAGAAATTTAAAAAAACTGGATGTTTGAGATTATATTTTTTTATTTATCTAGAGAAAATCAAAAGTGCTGCATTTTCTTAAAGTTAATGTACAATGCTGAGGTACCTGTTGGCTTGCAAATGTTATTTTACAGGATCGATAAAGGTCTATAGCAGCTTTAAAAATCTTAAACTGTTGGAATTGACCATGTAGTCCTTAATAAGTTCCTCTGCAGACTCGCCAAGAAATTCCATCATGCAGCGAATTATGGTCTGTTGCTGTTGAAGACAAGACTTGATGAAAGTAGGTGATATAAAATCACACATGCATACATACCAAAAAGTAAATAATGTCCAAATATTAAATTATAAAAAAGAGCCACAAGATATCCATGAAAGATCAAATAACATTTTGATTCTGTTGATGCTAATGATGATTTCCTTAAGGTGGCATTCTGGGTTTTTAAGTTAGCTGTGAATTCAGTTTACAGTAACAGCATGCAACACCTTACCTGACTGAGTGAATTGAGCACTAATGTTATTTTAGTGCCAGGAACCCCACCTTTTTTCCTAAATATCTCTAGCAGTTTTGGGGTGTAGAGATCCAGCTTAGTCAGAAAGGTTCTCTCCAGATGAACTGTTGTAATTAGTCTGAACTCCTCTTTAATCTGAAACAAAAGGGATAACAATGGCAAATAATGTGTTACAACTATGACTAAGCATATAAACTAAACTTTATAAAAAGGTGCACTTCATAGTTATCAAACTACTGGTACTAGAAGGTATTTGTCATGGTCACTGGTGTAGGCATTATTACTCCTATTATTATTGGCAATATTAAATACCTAAAACTTTATTGCAGGATAACTCAAGATTCCATTAGTCAAGTAGGTTAAACACTGTTTTAGCAATAATTGCAAACTCAACATATTTTAACACATGGACCAAGGATTTACCTGAGCGTTAGAGAAAAAAGCAGGCCATCTCTACTGGAAATCTTGGATTGCAGGACCCTTCTTTACAACTTCCAGTCTTCAATAGGAGAAGCATTTAAAAACAGAGACAAGGTACAAGTCAGGCTGACAGAAGACCATAAATAATACGTTCATAGAGAGTGTGGCCATCTATTGAAAACTTCCATGTGTAAGCATACTTGGCCAATAAAGTGTTTCTGATTCTAATGAAGTGTTTGGACATGCAAGTAAATGAGATTTGATACAATATTAGATATAGGTCTCCAGAAGTGTTTAACAGAGGTTGATATGGATGTAAAAACCATGATTTTAAGATAAAAATTAAAAGTTGTCACTGTGACTTGGTCTTTGGAAACTAACACTTTTGCTGCAATAAACTTTGCAACATGTAGAAAAACAAAAGGACATTTTAAAATGTCACATTTGATATTAGTGAATATTGGTGGGCCTCAGCCATGAGGGGACCTGTCGCCGAATTTCACATAAACTAATAAAAGACCCAATTTACCAACTTTAAACGCTCTAGTTCTATTCAGCAGACAAGTTCTATTCAGCTCCTTTATTCAGCTGTCTGCTTGCTTCACTAAGGCCAGACTGCGTCAGATCCACTGAGACAGGATGGCGTAATATTAGCTGAATGTAGCAAAATGTAGCGGAGACGCTGCTGCAGGTCCGTGATGACGACTTTTTTATTTGAAGTCATACAGGGACGTTTGTAGCGCTCAGCTGCAGGGAGGGGGAGAAATGTTTCTCTGACACATAAAAAGAGTAATATTAAATAATGAAGCGAGTCATCGGCCCATGACTACTACTGTGTTCTGCATCACTGTTACTGGTGTATAAAAACGTATTTTAGCCTGGCGGGGGAAGCTAGCTACGTGTTGCATTAACAGGTGCAGATTAACAGGTTAAGAAACATCACACTGACTCAAGTTGCATGTTAACAGTAAAGCAACAAGTTAGCAAAGCACATAAACATTCTTCCATGGTTGTTTATGAAGAAGATTTTCATGAAAAAGATCCCATCTTCACCTGGCCAATCAGAGTCTGAACCTCCTCTAGCTTTGTTAATGCAGCGCGTTTTTTTTCATGATCAGATTTGGTTTGCTTAGTAACATTTACTTAATTGCAACAGTTTTAAAACTACATAGATTGACTGAGTAAATCTCACCTGATACATTGTAAAATGCTGTAAAAAAAAATTACAAGTAAATATCGAGTAGCACAGTGAAAAAATACATATTATTTTAAAGTAAATGTAGAGAATTATAAAAACTATTGTAAATATAATTATGAAATCAAAGTATTATTTACAGGACCAAAAAATCCTTTTTATCAGTGTATAATGTCTAAATGTCCCTGAGCTGATTTATAAATGTTTAAGATATGTGATGTCTCAACTGAGATAAATTATTTAGTCTTCATTTCTACAGAATCAGCATCTATCTGCATCCATCTATGACTATTTAGCTATTTCAGTTATATTTCTTATTAGTATTTCTGATATTATTCCGATATTTTAAGTACAACTACAGCATGTACTAATAGTGGTTTCATTGCAAAGTATTAATGTTTATTACTAATTGTAGTAATAATCAGCTGATGTTTGCTAACCTTAACACACAACCATAATCATCCTAAGCAGGAAGGTCACACGCTGTAAGAATAACCCGTTTTAATCAAGTTTAACATGTTTTGGTAATGAAGGTGACCTCTGCTGCCAAATTCATGTTACTTTCTGTCTCCAAACTGTTCAAAGTATCTCAGACTCTGACTGATCCGATCAGACTGTTGCAACTCAACTCATACCTGACCCAGCTACCCCCCACCCCACCTAACATACCCCCACCCCCACCCCATCCTCACAGCACTAGCTTGTCTCCAGAAACCCTGAAGTGGGACAAGGTGAGTAAAAAGTGTCTGAGCTGCAGGTTTGCCATGAATGGACCTGCAAACGGACCACGTTAAGAAGGCAACATGTTTATCCTACCAGGTTAAAGTAAAGACATATTTCCAGTAACATCCTGTCCCATTACTGGGACATTATTATGGTGACTCATACTTATTTCTCCAGTTATTTCTGTTGACATTTCAGTTTCAATCATGTGGTCCCTGTGAAGGTTAAATGCAGTCAGGCTTTCAACGTTTCCTCCATCAGTTCTGAACAGAGCAGATGGTAAACCTATGTGCTGAAACAAGTGTTCGACTGACAGAGCAGACTCAGCAGAGATGGTTCCTTCATTGTTCCTTCAGATGATTAGATTTCAGATGATGATTAGATTTCAGAGACCAGTTAAACTGGTCTCTGAAATCTGGCCATGGCTGTTCTTCTTCTTCTTGGAGGTCAACTTCAGCTGGACTTGATGGTTTTATGGCGCCTCTAGTGTCCGATTGATGTTCCCACATGTTGTGATCTGATTACAGAACCAGCCATGGATCACTGCCGTTGGTTCCGGTGGGTTTTGGTTTTTTATTATTTTATATCATTTGTTTCACTCGGTAACTGATGAGATTTCAAACAACAGAGTGAAATATTTAAATCAAATAATATTCAAGTAAAAGTTCCGTTTTTGCAACCTACCTAAAAAAGTGCAAAATACAGACAGACAGACAGACAGACAGACAGACAGACAGACAGACAGATAGATAGATAGAACAATGATAGAACATTGTCCCTCCCTGTTTTCTGCACCTTGGCTTTCCCTCATCGGTGAGGAATGTTGTACAGGTCATTCAGCTACAGAGAAGGATGTGTCCCAGAGACCAGCAACGCCTCACAGCCGGTTTGGCAAGAAGTGCGTCTGGCAGGTTTGAAAACCAAAGATCCTATTTCAATCACTCTGTTGTTGCTGAATATGAATCGAGGAGAACTTGGCTGAATGGAAGAAGAACACCACAGGAAAAGGTGTTGTTATTATATCATTTTGCATGTTTCCATACTGAGAATTTTGTGAGCATAAAGTTGAGTGCATTAAAATAGCGCTAAGTCATAAAACACCGAGGTAAGAGTCAGTTTGCAGTTTTATGGAGAAATGTTGCTTTGCTTCAGAGGCTCTGACAGCTTGGTTGACTTTATTTAAATGCTGCCTCCAGCAGGTCAGAGGAACATCATGTCTGCTTCATCGTGGTTCATCGGCTGGATCTTACTGTCAGAAGCCTTCCTCTGTTGGTCTGAATGTGAGTTCATCTCCACTTGTTCTACATCTTTGATAGAACAACGCTGCAGTAATGAAAGAAACGTTAAGAGGTCCTCAATCATGCTGAACAGCAGCTTAAAGCTGGAACCAGTTGTTCTGGTTCCTTTCACTGGTTGTTCAGCAGGTAACATTATGGAGGCAGATGATTCAGATTAAATGTTACTGACTCATTTAATGCAATCATAGGTGAGAGAAATGAGTGCATCCAAAGACTTCTTCATGTGGAGAAATCAAACCTGCCTGTCTGAGATGTTTAGAAACAGCAGTAAAGAACCAGAATCAGAACCAGCTCCATTAGCCAAGCTTGTGCACACAGGCAGGGAATTTGACTCTGGCTCCGCTTTGCTTTCAACAAACAAACAATTTAAACATAAATATATAAAATCTGGTGGGAAATGAAAACGTTGAGTGACTCCAGGTGTTCCAGTGACCTTGAATCTGTTGGATTTTTTACATGAAGAAGAGCAGAACTCAGTTTTCTAGCAGCAGGACTTCAGACGCTTTGGTTCCAAACCTCATTGAGTTACTGCTGAAGAAGTAATTCTATATTTTTATAAAATCATTGCCAGCAGACCATATCTGAGATGCTCACTGCAGGCTTCGTTCAGCTTGTTTGGAGGGCCGCAGTAATGTTGCATTTAAAATAAAACCTGATCCTGCGTTTGAAATAACATGCTGATCATCACAGTGAAATAATCTTGTTTTTATATTGGCAGATTTGAGGAAAAGTATCTGATAATTTGTATGATCATTGTCTCCTGGCGTCCATGTTTGTCTCTAATGAAGCTGTGGAGGAGCAGAGCTCCAACTTGACCTTTACCCTATCTGCTGTCTCCTCTCCTGCAGATCGGAGAAACATCTCCGCTGAACCTGGACAGAGCGTCACTCTGCCATGTCAGCCTCCTGACAACTACGCCCTCATAGCTGTAGAGTGGAGCAGAACTGATCTGGGGGATAAATACGTCCTTCTCTATCGAGACCAGCAGATGGATAAATCCTATCAGGAGCCGTCTTTCTCGGACCGGGTGGATCTTCAGGACAGACATATGGAGGATGGAGGCGTTTCTTTGGTTCTGCAGGACGTGAGAACTTATGACACAGGAACATATGAGTGCAGAGTCGTCCACAGTGGCTTAAGTGAAGCTAAATTGAATAATGGTCCCATCTGCACCATCCACCTGAATGTAGCTCCTCCTCCTCCAGGTGATTCTCTGGATCAGAACTTCCAGAAGCTTCCTGGTTCTTGATGGTAGAGTGAAACATCTCAGACCAGATGTTGGTGTTTTCTAAACATGTTGTTCATGAGACGCTGTAGAAAGAAGCTGGTCTGAGAGCAGTAGATGATGTTCTTCAGTCATCTCCTCCCTGATAGATCAGACTAACACCTGGTTCTCCTCTGCAGGAAACAAAGATGGAAACAAAGAGAATGGAGAGAGCAAGGATGAGAACTATGAGTACCAAGAGAACCTGGATGAAGGGAACAAAGGTGTAGGGAACCAGGATGAAGGGAACAAGGATGAAGAGAACCAGGATGAAGGGAACAAGGATGAAGAGAACCAGGATGAAGGGAACAAGGATAAAGGGAACAAGGATGAAGGGAACAAGGATGAAGAGAACCAGGATGAAGAGAACCAGGATGAAGAAAACCAGGATGAAGGGAACAAGGATAAAGGGAACAAGGATGAAGGGTACAAAGATGAAGGGAACCAGGGTGATGGGAACAAGGATGAAGAGAACCAGGATGAAGGAAACAAGGATAAAGGGAACAAGGATGAAGGGAACCAGGATGAAGGGAACAAGGATGAAGAGAACCAGGATGAAGGGAACAAGGATAAAGGGAACAAGGATGAAGGGTACAAAGATGAAGGGAACCAGGGTGATGGGAACAAGGATGAAGAGAACCAGGATGAAGGGAACAAGGATAAAGGGAACAAGGATGAAGGGAACAAGGATGAAGAGAACCAGGATGAAGGGAACCAGGATGAAGGGAACAAGGATAAAGGGAACAAGGATGAAGGGAACAAGGATGAAGGGAACCAGGATGAAGGGAACAAGGATAAAGGGAACAAGGATGAAGGGTACAAAGATGAAGGGAACCAGGGTGATGGGAACAAGGATGAAGAGAACAAGTATGAAGAGAACCTGGATGAAGGGAACAAGGATAAAGGGAACAAGGATAAAGGGAACAAGGATAAAGGGAACAAGGATGAAGGGAACAAGGATGAAGAGAACCAGGATGAAGGGAACAAGGATAAAGGGAACAAGGATGAAGGGTACAAAGATGAAGGGAACCAGGGTGATGGGAACAAGGATGAAGAGAACCAGGATGAAGGGAACAAGGATGAAGAGAACCTGGATGAAGGGAACAAGGATGAAGGGAACAAGGATGAAGAGAACCAGGATGAAGGGAACAAGGATAAAGGGAACAAGGATGAAGGGTACAAAGATGAAGGGAACCAGGGTGATGGGAACAAGGATGAAGAGAGCCAGGATGAAGGGAACAAGGATGAAGAGAACCTGGATGAAGGGAACAAGGATGAAGGGAACAAGGATGAAGAGAACCAGGATGAAGGGAACCAGGATGAAGAGAACCTGGATGAAGAGAACCAGGATGAAGGGAACCAGGATGAAGAGAACCTGGATGAAGAGAACCAGGATGAAGGGAATAAGGAAGGAGTGAAGGATGGATCCATTGTTCTGCCGGTTTTCTTCATGTTACTCGTCTTCACTGTAGCTTTTTTCATTGTTAGAGTTCGTTGTGTCAGACCAAAGACCTTCAGAGAGATGATGCTTAAAAGAAGGTTAATACGGTAGTCAGAGCCTCACAAGGAGTTCCTGTGAAACCTTGACCCGGCCCAATGTTCAAGTCCCTTTGCAGCCGCTGGGCGCCAAAATAACTTCAATCGATCCAGGACATGCAGTCACCTTCCTGGTTTCAAACTTATGTTTCAGTCATTATTTAAAGCCAATTTAATGTGAATGAAGTGGACAATGTTTTGTGCACCTTGTTGTTGTGTCTCTGTCAGAAGGTAAAAGTCTTTTTTCCGTAGCTGCTTGTGAACGCAACATTGAACTTGGCCCCTGCTCCTCAGCCAGCTCAGCGGGGGCCTGTTTCTACAGACAGGAGTACCGACCAATTAAGGTAACTTCAGGTTCAGTTCAGGTTCTTCAGCTTTCATTAAGTTGGTTCCCTTCTTACCTAGCTCTGTCACCATGGCAACATATCCTGGTTCCAGATTAGAGACAAAGACAGCACCACCTCTTGATGAATCTATGTAAAGGGCTTGACTCTGCAGGATCTGATGTTTTCTTCTCCTCTCATGTTCCAATGTTATGTCTTCTGTTCCATTTTTATCTTAGTGGGAGAAGCTTTGTTCATGTTAAACTGAAGGTTAAACAAATAAAAACTGTAAAAACTGAAGGTGTTTAAAGGGACAAACCAGCCGCCACGTGTTTTCTGTTGCATCACAGAGTCTGGATGGCAGAGAAGGAGCTCAGGAGCTCATGGCTCCTCTGTAGCTCTGGCCTTCACCTTAGAGCTGTTTTACTGCTGGAAGCTGAAGCTCCACCCTGCTCCAAGCTCTTTGCAGCGTCCGGAGAACAACACACATCAGCAGCATCAGACATGCGGCAGAAAATAAGTCCCTATTATTTTTGATCAAATGACCAACACCAGCTGCATCTTGGTTCCTCGTTGCAACACCCTGCGACCTTTGGAGACCAGACCTGGTTAGACTCTCCAGACCTGGAGCTCAGGAAACCGTTCTGTATCACTGTGCTTCAGCCTGACGTGTCTGATCCGGGTTGAAGGAGCCAAATGACGCACAGTGATCCAGGATTGTCCTGGATTTAGTTCCACCAACTCTGACCAGCTTCTCTGGCGCTGCTGAAGAAAATCATCCCCACAGCATGACACTACCACCACCATGCGTCACTGTGGGGATGACGTGGTTAGGGTGTTAGCATTTTGGATGTAGACCAAAGGTTTCCTGTTTGGTCCGATCTGAGCATAGAACCTTGTTCCGCATGCTCTGACTGCAAACAGAACTCCTCCTCCCTCTCTGACCACTATGGCAACAACAATACCAACATTACACGACTAGTTGTTCCATAGAGAGATTTACCTGCAGGAGCTGTGGATCTCTGCAGCTCCTCCAGAGTTACCATGGGCCTCTTAACTGCTTCTCTGATTAATGCTCTCCTTGCCCAGCCTCCATGTCTCTGTAGGTCCATCTTCTCTCCATGTTCAGATGCTGGATTGAACAGAACTCTGGGAGATGTTCAGAGTTTGGCATATTGTTGTAGAACCTATTTTAAACTGAGACGTTCATCTAAAGTGGAACCATTCTTATCTTTTAATGGTTCTGAACGGTTGTTTCTCAGCTCCCAGCTGGATTACTGGACCTCTCTGTTGTCAGCCAGGCCCGGCCTGTCATGACTGGATCAGAACACTACAGCTTGTTTCTGAACAACAAAGCATGAACATATCTCCTCAGTTCTCCCTTCCCTCCTTCAGCTCCCTGTTGGTTTTTGAATTGATTTTAAAGTTTTATTGATGACCTTTAAGGCCCTGAATGAACAGGCTCCTGTATACCTGGCTGACCTCCTGCAGCGTTATGTGACCTCTAGATTCCTTACATCTAATGATCATTTGCTTCTAGTTGTCCCGAGGTCCAGACTGCTCCACAGAGATCAGACCTATGCAGAACCAGCTCCACCTTCAGATCAGACAGACTTCAACTCTTCTTTTCAAGTCCCTCCTAAAAACACTTGTTCTCATGGCTTTTAATAGAGCATGAGGTCTGACTCATGGTTTTATTTTGTCTCTTTGTGTTTTTAACCTAATATTGTTGCAATATGTTGTTTTAGTGGCCGGCTGATTTTATATCTGCTATATACATAAAATTGATTTGATTGATTTGAACCCTGCATTAAACTTCTCCACAGCTTCTCCCTGACTTGTCTGCTTCATGAAGCTGGTTGTTCTCTAATGTTCTCTAAAGAACCTCTGAGGCCAGAAACAGAACAGCTGCAGTAAGACTCGGATTCAATCACACACAGCTGGACTCTGGTTACTGGTAGCTTCTAAAGGCAACTGGTGGTGCTGGATTTTATTTAGGGGTATCACAGTGCAGTGAATACATATGAATGCCATATTTTTTAGATTTTTATTTGTAAAATAATTTTAAAACTATGTTTCATTTTATTTCCACATTGGAGTTATACAACCCTTGGTCCAAGTTTGTAAAAAGTTCTGGTGTAGAAATACTTTTGCATGGTTCAGTTTCTGATGCTGAATTTATTAACGGATCCACTTCTTCTAAACCCACATAAACCCATTACCTGCACAGACTGGAGGACAGTCAAGGCTAAATTAGACTCATTACCTGTCTGCTAGTTTGTGCTGCGTTCACTGACTTCTGAAAACAGAGGAATTCCTATCATCCTTTTTCTCAGTTTGTTTTATTAGCTACAGAAAAGACGGAGATGATTGAAGAAAAGTCTTCTATCAGTCAGAGTTTCATACATGAGCTGCAGCCCAGGTCCACTAAGCCTTTAACGCTGACCTGTAACGTCTAGTGATGCTAAAGATGTTATTTTTAAGCTGTCAATCAGAACTTCAGAACATCTGGAGGAGTTACAGAACTCCTGTAGAACACACTGGTCCAAGGAAAGGAGTCACATGGCTACTCACATGTACACACAGTGAGGCTTTAGTGTGGGGGAGCAGGACATCAGAATCACCTTTAAACCGCCCCATCTGAACATCCATCAGATGCATGTTGAATTAAAACCAAAGTTGTTGCAGAAACAAGATCTTTATCATTTTCTACAGCAAGTCATAAATGTGTCAACTATTCTACAAACATTTGCTGAACTAAAACACCCATCTGTCTGTGCAGCTCAGCTCTGGAGCTCTTCAAGCGGACTTCCTTTGTCCCAGAGACAATACAGACGAGTGGAGCTAAAGGTTAAAGGTGTTCCATCCTGCAGCTGATCCGGTTTGAACCGGTTCTAAAGAGGAACCACTCCCATTCAGAGAAATATGAAGGACGTCAAAACAACATTCATTGTGTTAGCTCAGCTTTTAGTGGATAATAAGAAACAGTAACAGGTTTTACATCAGTTACAGCTGACCTCTGACCTCCTGCTTTCACAGCAACGTTTATTTATGAGTTCATTAATTTATGTGACAAAGAAACAGCAGAAAGCTGCAGGGAGGAGCTGCTGATGGAAGAATTATTTTAACCCCAGTCCATCCCAGTCTGACTGAAGGAGTGGTTTCACTGATGAACCCAGTCAGGCTTCCTGACTTTGTTCATTCAACAAACTAAAAGAGTTACAAAGATGAATAAAAGAAGATCTTTAGGAGCCGTCTAATGTCTGAGGTTTTATCCAGCCTCTAACATGAAATTACATTAAACTGGTCAGGGTTGAAGCAGGAATTATCTAAACGTTGCAGGACAGAAGCTCTGGAGGACCAGTTTCCATCACGAGTTTTGATGAAGGTCTCTTCTGAGTCCTGAGAAATAAGCTGAGTGGAGTTCAACTCATTTTACCTGAAATTATTGTGTCCAGCTGCAGGAATGAATATACCTGCAGGGTTCGTTGCGTCTAATCAAAGGAACATTGAGATTAAAACTTCTTCTTCTCCACTGACTAAAGATGTTGCTGTTCAGCTCAACTCAAACCACACAAACTTCACCAGCCAGGACCCACAGAGTTGGATTTATGAAGTTGCAGCAAGAAGTTAACAGGATAAGAACTAATATATGGAGCGAACCGAATCTGTTCTCTGCAGTCACGTCTCAGTAGTTAGAAGGGAATCACCTCCTGACTTAGGAAGAGGAGAAAGTCAGGGATGAATCTCAGTCATTTCTCTGTGAAAACCTCCCGGCTCCGTTGTCTCGAATTAAACCAGAGATCCACTCTGACCAATCACAGCAACACACACATCAAAGCTGAAATGACAGAGAAGCTGCTGACCTGAGACAGAGATCCAGCTGGATGGAGACTCTCCATGACCACTGATGTTACACTTGTAGAGGCCTTCATCAGAGCTGGTCACATGGTGGAGGGTCATGTGACCTGCAGGCTCAGTCCTGATGAGGGAGCCATCTTTAATGAAAGCAGCTGGGAGGTTGGAGGGAGTCTTTGTTTGACAGCTCAGAGTGACGTCATCTCCCTCCATCACAGGGAGGACAGGACTCTGCAGGATCACTGATCCACCTCAACACAGAGACAAACTACAGCATTTCATCCATTTCCACACAGCTTCATCAACACTAACTCCACAGTCTGATCTTACCAGAGACAGTGAGCTGGATGCTGCTGCTGGCTGCTCCCTCTCTGGACTCACACCAGTACACTCCAGTGTCTAATGGGACGGTGCCAGTTAAGGAACAGAAGGAGTTGGCAGCTTGACCCAATTCATCACACTCAGCTCTGGTTTCTCTGGTTGTGTTTCTCCTCACAGTCCATCCAGCAGAGCTGTTGTCCTCCTCACAGCTCAGAGACACAGAGTCTTCTTCAAAGAACTGAGATCTGCTGGGACTCACAGTCAGACCAGCTAAAAAGTGTTTAAAATGTTAGGAAATATATCATTAAATGATTCCATGTAACAAAGACAACACTCTAATTCCAAGACACAAGGGTGTGAGGTATTTGAACTTTAACAGGTCACTTTAAACATCTGACCTCGAGTATTAAAATGATTTATATAACTAAGTATTTGGTGTTTATCTGAAGAAGCATCCGTCTGACCCGTCTGACCCATCCATGTAGGCTGGGTCAGACGGGTCAGACATGGAGGAGGAGGACTAGACCTGGTTGTGTGTGAGGTCTGACAGGAGTGATTTGGGATGAATTTCCTAACCTTGGTTTGATGTCCAGAGAAGTTCTGATGTCAGCACTAAAAGGATTGATACATTTTATTCAGAAACAGGTCCTGACCACAGTGCCATAGATAACATGGAAGAAGAAGAAGTTTAATCAGGCAGTGAACAGAATGTAACACTGAGAAAGATAAAAACTCTTCATATCGTCTTCATAACAGTAGAATCTTGAGGAAAAACAACATAAATTTATCATCACATTTAGTCAGAATATAAAGATGGCTTCATGTGTAAATATATTCTGCTTCTATCTGCAGCGTCGGTGGTCCAACCATGCACTCATACCTAAGACACCAGTTAATCTAACAGTCATGTTTTTGGTCTGTAGGAGAACGCTGTAGTACCCAGAGAGAACCCCTGCATGCACAGGAAGAACATGAAAAGTTCATGAAAAGGCACCAGGTCTGCCCTCTCCTCCAAAGTCTGTGAATTATATTTGCTGATCTGAAGTTCATGATGTGAGCTTAGCTTTATAAGAGTCTGGAGATGCTGCATTTTAAAGGCTTAAAAACCTCATCAGGTGCTGCTGAACGACCGACTGTTTCCCAGAGCAACAAAAATGAGTCACAACTCATTTAAAAGGTTTGAATTCTTCATTCTGCCAAATTTGACCTGTTTCCAGGTCTCCTGACGCCCTCAACGGCTGAGTTGCTACTTTAATGACCACCAATAACACCGTTGAATGAAAATATTCTCCGTCTAGTCTCATCTCAAGCAGCCTGCTTTAAATAAAATTGTTCAGATATTAATAATACGTTTTACTCACACAGCAGCCATGTTCCTCTCATTGTTCCTCACGGTTTCTGTAAAATCAAGATGAAGGTGAGCCCTCCCCTTCCTCTGTCCTGTGGTTAGTTTTTATGCGCATTAAACAGGAAATAAGACCTTCACCTGTTTCACCGATAGTTAGAACTATGGATTTTAGGTCAATATCACACAGAAACTCAGGAACTCCTGACCATGAAATGTAGCTTCGTTCACCACTTCTGACCATATCTCAGGTTGTGATCTTTTGAACTCATTCTTGGGGCCTCCACTGCACCGCTGCTGCCCCTCATTTAGAGACATTTATGTAACAAACGTCTGAAATTTTACCCTCAAACACAGAAAAAACCAAATGAAGAATCGAGATGGGCTGGATGAAGGTAGCTAGGAGAACACTGGAGGTGAAGCAGAAAGTTTGGTCGAGTTTAATTTCAACTTTTTTTATTAGGTAATAAATTTAGGATGGAAGGATTAAAGAGAAAGCTTCATTACTTCAGGTTGTGCTCCCCCTGCTGACCTAAACAGGACATGACTGACTAGTTTTCCCTCTTCGTGGCCCTATTTGGGATTCTGGTTCTGTCAACAAGTGTTTTATTTTCAGTGTTAATAATCTGTGTGTATGTGTGTGTGTGTGTGTTTCCTCCTGTGCTGTAGCGTCAGGGCTGAGTAGCTAATATACCTGATGGTTAACGTGGTCTAGGATCCATGTATTATTGCCATCAAGGTCTTGCCGTACTGGTTGATTCTTGGTGTTTAGTTTCTTCCTGTCTTCTTGTCTTCTGCTCTCTGGACATTTTGGTTTATTCTCTCATGTTTTTTAGACTTTTTCCTGTTTGATTTGAAGATGTTTTGAATATATCGAGCTGACAGAAGCCTTCAGAGACGCTTTGAAGAAATGTTGCTTTTCACCCACAATTCATCAGTCAATGAATTCATAAAGCTTTAAAATGCCAGTAAAAACAGGTATAAATCTGTTCGTTAGTTTTTATGAAGGGAAATGGGATGTCAACATTAGAAAAATAGATACTTTTCTCCAAACCATCCTTTGTTTTCAGTGTTTAAAACATGCAGTAATTATAGCGCCCTCTGCAGGCGGGGTGTTCCTACACTCCTGAAACTTAGAGTTTCAGCCTTACAAGAAAAGACCATAAAATCTAAAGAACATTTTCATCGTCATACTCCTTACGTCTGGACAATGTGGAGGTAAAAGGTCATTTAGGTGTTTTCCAGTAGAACTGACGGTTCGGGTGGATCCAGGTGTGGACGGGGAGATAAGGAGCGTTAAAGGGGGCGGGGCTTATGGGTCATAGAAAGTACACACTAAACTTTGTGCTCTGCCCAGTATGACACTGTTATGTAGAATGATGAATATTTTTACAGATAACGTTTTCAAAATCAAATCCACAGAATCTATGGTGGACATATAACACTTCTAGAAACATCATCCTACTAGGTTGCAAATATCTTTGAATCTGAGGATGCTATTTTTAATAACTGTACAGAACTTTTTCTTATGTTTCCTTTACTTCAGTCTCTTCTTATGAGTGATATTATATTTTACTTTGTGTTAATCTGCATGCCTTCAGTCTAACTGTGACTTTGCTGCTGATACTCTGAGGGACAATAAAGGATATTCTATTCTATTCTATTCTGTTCTATTCTGTTCTATTCTGTTCTGTTCTATTCTATTCTATTCTATTCTATTCTATTCTGTTCTGTTCTGTTCTGTTCTATTCTATTCTATTCTATTCTATTCTATTCTATTCTATTCTATTCTATTCTATTCTGTTCTGTTCTATTCTATTCTGTTCTATTCTATTCTATTCTATTTTATTCTATTCTATTCTGTTCTATTCTATTCTATATAACATGCAGGCTTATATGTCAGATCGTGTCTAAAATTCAGTCTTTTGACTCCACCTTGCTGCCGCTAGAGGGCGTGTAGGACGCGTGACGAGGTCAGTTTGTTTACAGCAGATCAACAGTTTCGGTTTATCAGGTCTTGCAGCTGCAGACTCCCTTCTGATGTTTCTGCAGTTCTTCGCATGTTTGCCGCTGATCCTGCAGATTTCTGCATCTGAAGGTGAGTTCTGTGGGTTCTGGTCGTTGGAGACATCTGCATTGTGCTGCCAGTGTGTTCAGGTACATCTCAGTGTTAAAGTGACCCATGTCTCCTTACTGGAACACAGGAAGAAACGATGAAACATGCTTATTAAATGCCTTATTAGACGTTTTACTGCTGCATGCTCACAGAATGAGGTTCTTCACACCTTCTGACCACACTGTTGAAACCAGCTAGAACCACGTCAGGCTTCACCTTTATCCTAATAACATTGGAGGCGTTGGCTCCACTCTCTCTAACGGATGGAGCCAAGAGTAGGCTATCTAAAGTGAGGTTGATCCTGTTTCTGGGTTCCACCTTCTTCATCCATGAGAGTAATAAGGTTTGGGTCCCGGTACCGTGGTTAAACTATTTTCATACATAAAATGTCTCAAACTACAGAGTTGTAGTGAGTCATTTATAGATTAAAGGATAAATGGAAACTCTTTGCCTGGAAAAAATGGCTTATATCAGAAAATTAAAATATTGACATTTTTGTCCAGTCATTTCAGAAAGTGAAAGTTTATTTTATAGAGATCATTCCATACAGAGTAAAATATTTCAAGCTTTTATTCCTTGTAACAGTGATGATGATGATGGCTTACAGGTCTTAGAAAACTATGAGATCACATTCGACCAATCACAGAAGGACGTTTGAACCCAAATCCCAGCTTTCTGAAAGTATCTTCATTGGTCCTCTTCTGCATCAATGCAGCGTGTCATGGAAGCGATCAACCTGTGGTTCTGTTGAGGTGTTCTGGAAGCCCAGGTTGCTTTGAGAGCTGCCTTCAGGTCATCTGCCTTGTTGGTTCTGGTCTCTCATCTTCCTCTTGATAACAGCCCATAGACCTACTATGGGGTTCTGGTCAGGGCCCGTTTGCTGGCCAGTCAAGAACAGGAACACCATGGTCACTGAATCAGCTTCTGGTACCTTTGGCAGTGTGGACCGGTACCAAGTCCTGCTGGAAAATCAAACCAGCATCTCCATGCAGCTGGTCAGCAGAAAGAAACATGAAGTGCTCTAGAATGTCCTGCTAGATGGCTGCATTGACTGGACTTCAGAAAACCCAGTGGACCAGAACCAGCAGATGACATGGAACCCCAAACCATCACTGACAGTGGAAACACGGGACTTCATTGGACTGTGTGGCGGTTCCTGATGCACCGAGCCTCGGGCCACTTTTTCTGAAGCTCCCCCAAATTCTTGAATGGCTTTCGCTGGACAATCCTCTCCAGGCTACGGCTCTCCCTGTTGCTGGTGCCCCTTTTCCTACCACACTTCTTCCTTCCACTCAATCTTCTGTTAATATGCTTGGATACAGAACAACCAGCTTCTGCAGCAATGACCTTTTGTAGCTTCCCCTCATGGAGGGTGTCCATGACTATCTTCTAGACATCTGTCCAGTCAGAGGTCTTCCCCATGATTGTGTGACCTATGACCCAGAGTGAGAGACCGTTTAAAGGCTCAGGAAACCTTTGCAGGTGTTCTAAGTTAATTAACTGGTTAGACTGGGACACCATGAGTGTCCAATAATGAACTTTTTCACAGTATTCTAATTTTCTGAGACGCTGACTTTTGGGTTCAACACTTCATATGATCCGACTGCAGCGAGCAGCGGTCCATGTTGTCCCTCAAGCAGCAACAAGCCCAACAGAACCAACAGGAAGGTGCACAGCTCAGGGTGGTGCTTGTTGGAGCTGGCTGTACTTAGACAGCCTGAGCTGGTGAGACTTTAACAGGTCTGGACCGGGCTCTCATATTATCTGCAGACTCTTTAATGATCAGGCCTTGTTCTGTTGTTGCAGTGGAGGTGAAACCAGGAGAAGATGCTGTTCTGCAGTGCCGGGCTCCCAGCGGCGCCTCAGCCACGGTACTGGAGTGGACCAAAGCTGATCTGCCAGCAGATGAATATTTCTTCTTCTACCGTAATAGTCGCTCATATGAAAAGTACCAGCATCCATCTTTCAGAGGTCGGGTTGTTCTACAGAACCCGTCTGGTGTTCAGAATGGAGACGTCTCTGTGGTCCTGAAGAACGTCTCTCTTGAGGACATGGGGACGTATAGGTGTCGGGTTCTGATGAGCAGCACAGGGAGCGGGGTGAAGGAACACACTGAGGCCATCCAGCTGAGAAGCGGGATGCATTCAGGTACATTCAGAAGAAAAAAGTTCAGATTCTGGAGGATTCTGTTCTGACCCGTCAGGAAGCTGACGTTAACTGCTGTGTCTGATCTGCAGGAACCACTGAGGAACCGGAGGAGGACAGAGGACATGCTGAGAAAGTAGCTACAGAAGAAACCGACCCGAACATTCCTGTCTGGGTCGGAGTCTTCGTGGCTTGTGTTGCTGTTGGTGGCGTTGGTTTGTTGTTGTTCAGGCGAAATAAAACGTCACGTCATCAACTGGCTGACCAAGCAGCTGACCGAGCAGCAGAGATCTGAAACATCATGGAGGACCAGAAACATACCCAACAAATCCTTTTACTCCACCTAAAATAATCAGGAAGGATGGATGTGTTTAGATCTGAGATGTCCGGGCCTTGTCCTCCTGAGTCCATGAAGACTCCCAGTTGACTGGATGTCTTACAAAGACATGAAGCATGTTCTTTAATCTGGAATCAGAACCAGAACCAAGAGAAACATGTGTTATTGCAGGCTGAGCCCTTCTTCTCGTCAGCTGGTTTATTTTCACGTTTCTATTCTTCTGAGAAGAAAACCAAAGCTGTTTAGTTGTTTTAGATCAAACCTCAGAGGGTGGGTCGTGGGTCCCCTCCCTATCCTCTGCAGGACCGTCTTGTCTGACTTATGGCAACTGGACTACAAAAATCAACACTCAACCGCAGATTAAAATCTAACTTATCCAACAATATTAATCTGATTAGGAGCTAAAACTTAAGCTGACGATCACTTACTGGGACACACGAGACGACCTGTGACCCTTGTTAGTGAGTTTCAGGTAGGTGCTCCGAACCATTTATGGATGCGTCTGTCTGATTTTGCATTTAAAACCTCACAGTCAGAGCCTCAGACGTGCAGGGCGTGTTCACACGTATGTACAGATGTCATCGGGGCATATTCACACGTATGTACAGATGTCATCGGGGCGTATTCACACGTATGTACAGATGTCATCGGGGCATATTCACACGTATGTACAGATGTCATCGGGGCGTATTCACACGTATTTACAGGTGTCATCGGGGCATATTCACACGTATGTACAGATGTCATCGGGGCATATTCACACGTACGTACAGATGTCATCGGGGCATATTCACACGTATGTACAGGTGACATCGGGGCGTATTCACACGTATGTACAGGTGACATCGGGGCGTATTCACACACGTACGTACAGGTGACATCGGGGCGTATTCACACGTATTTACAGATGTCATCGGGGCATATTCACACGTATGTACAGATGTCATCGGGGCGTATTCACACGTATTTACAGATGTCATCGGGGCATATTCACACGTATGTACAGATGTCATCGGGGCATATTCACACGTATTTACAGGTGTCATCGGGGCATATTCACACGTATGTACAGATGTCATCGGGGATATTCACACGTATTACAGGTGTCATCGGGGCATATTCACACGTATGTACAGATGTCATCGGGGCTATTCACACGTATTACAGGTGTCATCGGGCATATTCACACGTATTTACAGTGTCATCGGGGCATATTCACACGTATGTACAGGTGTCATCGGGGCATATTCACACGTATTTACAGGTGTCATCGGGGCATATTCACACGTATGTACAGATGTCATCGGGGCATATTCACACGTATGTACAGATGTCATCGGGGCGTATTCACACGTATGTACAGGTGTCATCGGGGCATATTCACACGTACGTACAGATGTCATCGGGGCGTATTCACACATATGTACAGGTGACATCGGGGCGTATTCACACGTATGTACAGATGTCATCGGGACGTATTCACTCGTATGTGCAGATGTCATCGGGACGTATTCACTCGTATGTGCAGATGTCATTGGGTTGTCTCCACACATATGTATAGGTGTCGTTGGGGCGTATTCACACGTATGTACAGATGTCATCGGGACATATTCACACGTATGTACAGGTGACATCGGGGCGTATTCACACGTATGTACAGATGTCATCGGGACGTATTCACTCGTATGTGCAGATGTCATTGGGTTGTCTCCACACATATGTATAGGTGTCATCGGGGTGTCTCCACACATATGTACAGGTGTCATTGGGGCGTATTCACACGTATGTACAGATGTCATCGGGACATATTCATTCGTATGTACAGATGTCATCGGGGTGTCTCCACACGTATGTACAGATGTCATCGGGGCATATTCACACGTATGTACAGATGTCATCGGGGCATATTCACACGTATGTACAGGTGTCATCGGGGCGTATTCACACGTATTTACAGGTGTCATCGGGGCATATTCACACGTATGTACAGATGTCATCGGGGCATATTCACACGTATGTACAGATGTCATCGGGGCGTATTCACACGTATTTACAGGTGTCATCGGGGCATATTCACACGTATGTACAGATGTCATCGGGGCGTATTCACACGTATGTACAGATGTCATCGGGGCATATTCACACGTATGTACAGATGTCATCGGGGCGTATTCACACGTATTTACAGGTGTCATCGGGGCATATTCACACGTATGTACAGATGTCATCGGGGCTATTCACACGTATGTACAGATGTCATCGGGGCATATTCACACGTATGTACAGATGTCATCGGGGCGTATTCACACGTATTTACAGGTGTCATCGGGGCATATTCACACGTATGTACAGATGTCATCGGGGCATATTCACACGTATGTACAGGTGTCATCGGGGCATATTCACACGTACGTACAGATGTCATCGGGGCGTATTCACACGTATGTACAGGTGACATCGGGGCGTATTCACACGTATGTACAGGTGACATCGGGGCGTATTCACACGTATTTACAGGTGTCATCGGGGCATATTCACACGTATGTACAGATGTCATCGGGGCGTATTCACACGTATGTACAGATGTCATCGGGGCATATTCACACGTATGTACAGATGTCATCGGGGCGTATTCACACGTATTTACAGGTGTCTTTGGGGCATATTCACACGTATGTACAGATGTCATCGGGGCATATTCACACGTATGTACAGGTGTCATCGGGGCATATTCACACGTACGTACAGATGTCATCGGGGCGTATTCACACGTATGTACAGGTGACATCGGGGCGTATTCACACGTATGTACAGATGTCATCGGGACGTATTCACTCGTATGTGCAGATGTCATTGGGTTGTCTCCACACATATGTATAGGTGTCATCGGGGTGTCTCCACACATATGTACAGGTGTCATTGGGGCGTATTCACACGTATGTACAGATGTCATCGGGACATATTCACTCGTATGTACAGATGTCATCGGGGTGTCTCCACACGTATGTACAGATGTCATCCGGGCATATTCACACGTATGTACAGATGTCAACGGGGCATATTCACACGTATGTACAGGTGACATCGGGGCATATTCACACGTATGTACAGATGTCAACGGGGCATATTCACACGTATGTACAGATGTCAACGGGGCATATTCACACGTATGTACAGATGTCATCGGGGCATATTCACACGTATGTACAGATGTCATCCGGGCATATTCACACGTATGTACAGATGTCATCCGGGCATATTCACACGTATGTACAGGTGTCATCGGGGCATATTCACACGTATGTACAGGTGTCATCGGGGCATATTCACACGTATGTACAGATGTCATCGGGGCATATTCACACGTATGTACAGATGTCATCCGGGCATATTCACACGTATGTACAGATGTCATCGGGGAATATTCACACATATGTACAGGTGTCACGGGGCATATTCACACGTATGTACAGATGTCATCCGGGCATATTCACACGTATGTACAGATGTCATCCGGGCATATTCACACGTATGTACAGATGTCATCGGGGTGTCTCCACACGTATGTACAGGTGTCATCGGGGCGTATTCACACGTATGTACAGATGTCATCGGGGCGTGTCCAGGTAGGAGTCTGGTTTTCCCTCATGTCTAATGAGGGGCTGCTTGGATCCGAGCCTGAACACAGGTTTAAACTGAAACGTGTTGTTGTTCGCTGTTCATATCAGCCTGTAAATGTTCCTTGTGACCCTTTTACAGGTTAAAAGTCTTTGTGGATCCTTCATGAGCTTTGTTAGGGTGTATAAACTAAACTTCCAGTTTCTGTCTTGAGTGGGAGTGACTCTGCGGGTGCCGGCAGACTCGAGCTGCGGCTAAAATGCAACTTTGTGAAAGTTGTGTTTGCAGATGCATGAAATGATTCTGTGTTAATGAAAAATGTCTTTAATTGTATGTCTGCGTCTCCTTTTCTAATGCTAGTTGCTGTTGTGCTGCTGCACGTTTTCACATTAAACACTGAAGCAAGAACTAAACGTCTGAGTTGGACCGTTTATTGTTCAGATGGTTCTGATTCTACCACATGGTGGCGCTTCGAAACCCAATAAAGGTCAGCAGTGAGCAGCTGAAGGCCAGATTAAAAAATGTCCCATCGATGTCCAGATGGTTTCACTGTGAACCGTGTTATTGCTCAGTGAGCAGAACGTCTCATCGCTGAAACCTGGTGGACGTCATTCAGATGAAGATCTGTGATTCAGACCTGATTTCACCTTCTTTCAGTTGGAATAAAGCAGCAATATGAAAATATGCTCTGATTTCCAGGATTTCCTTCTTTCATCTCCGGAACATTGCCAAAATTAGAAATATCCTGTCCAGGATTGATGCTGAAAAACTAGTCCATGCATTTGTTACTTCAAGGCTGGACTATTGTAATTCTTTACTATCAGGATGTCCACAAAATGCAGTTAAAAGCCTTCAGCTGATTCAAAATGCTGCAGCAAGAGTTCTGATGAAAATTAAAAAGAGAGATCATATTTCCCCTACTTTAGCTTCCCTTCATTGGCTCCCTGTTAAATCCAGAATAGAATTTAAAATTCTCCTCCTCACATATAAAGCCCTTAATGATCTAGCTCCATCATACATCAGAGATCTGATTGTTCCATATGTTCCTAACAGAGCACTTCGTTCTCAGACTGCAGGTTTACTGGTGGTTCCTAATGTCTCTAGAAGTAGAATGGGAGGCAGATCCTTTAGTTATCAGGCTCCTCTCCTGTGGAACCAGCTCCCAGTTTTTAATCCGTGAGGCGGACACCCTGTCTACTTTTAAGGCTAGGCTTAAAACTTTCCTTTTTGATAAAGCTTATAGTTAGAGTGGCTTAGGTTATCCTGAGCTATCTCTGTAGTTATGCTGCTATAGGCTTAGGCTGCTGGAGGACATAATGACCACTTTCACCCTCTTCGCTACTTTCTCACACTACTCTTCAATTTTGTATTATTTGCTGTTATTTCAGCTTTTAACTTTGTTCTCTCTCTTCTCTCTTCCTAGAAGCTACACCTGGCCTGACTCTGTGTCTACCTGTGACAACTGTCTGGAGAGGGGCATCGTCCGAGCTTCTGCTGGCAACAACTTGGTGCTCACCCTCTACCACATGGCCCTGTCTTTCAGTGTTTAACCCTTTCTCTCTCCTAGACATAGCTACTGACTGAGCTTTTACTGTAACTAACTCTATGTGCTCTCTTCAGACTCTAACATTGAAAACTGGATCAGAGTTTATCTGTTCTTTCTTTCTAGGTGAAACGACTAAAGGAGCTACATCCATTAACATTTAACTTTTCCTTCCCATAGAAAGTACTCCTGGATCAGTGCTTCTTTGTTCTCTTTGTGTCTCTGCTCTGTTCTCTCTAACCCCCAGTCGGTCGTGGCAGATGGCCGCTCACACTGAGCCTGGTTCTGGTTCTGCTGGAGGTTTCTTCCTGTTAAAAGGGAGTTTTTCCTCTCCACTGTCGCTACATGCATGCTCAGTATGAGGGATTGCTGCAAAGTCAACGCCAGTGACTGTCCACTGTCTCTACATGCTCATCCAGGAGGAGTGAATGCTGCAAGTCACTGACTGGATGCAATCTGCTGGGTTTCCTTAGATAGAAAAACTTTTTATCCAATTTGAATAAATAACAGAATCTGACTGCACTGTTCAATGATTTGGATTAATTGTAATGTATGAACCTGACTTTTGTGAAGTGCCTTGAGACGACATGTGTTGTGAATTGGCGCTATATAAATAAACTGAATTGAATTGAATTGAATTGAACTGAATTTAGTGGAAAACGTTCTGAGGTTAGTGACAAATATTCCTGTATTTATACTGTAGTATCTGATGGAAACGTTACGTTTTAATCCAACTTGTTCTTCAACATTTGGGCTGTCCGGGCCCTGCAGGAGGAACCTGCTCCCAGATCAGAAGAGATAAAGTTCTGCTCGGTTCTATGGACGCTGCAGCTGCTCTGAGGCGGAGAGGAAGCGTCCAGAACAAACAGAGCTTATTGTCCAGCTGCCGTAGTGTTTCGGACACGAAGAGGAACCCCACTCTGTAGGAGGCAGAACAGAACCACCATCTGATCAGAAAAGAAACCAGGTTTTCTCTGTGGTAGAGATGATTCAGTCCATCAGTAAAGTTGACCTCAGGATCCGTTCTGAACATTAAAGGTTGGGGGTTTTAATCCTTCAGGACACATTTAGTTTCAGCTGGAACTTGGTTCTGGACTCAGAACCAGGCTGTTAAACAACTGTGTTTCTAAACCATTTTTCTCTATAAAAAGATCTCATGATAACGGCCATAAATCCCTTGTGTTTCAGAACAGTTCTGCTGAGAACATCCTGTGAACTGACTAATGTTCAGAACCGAGCTCTCGGGTTGGAACGAGAGTTCCTGTTGATAAACAGTTCGTTCTCTTCTGCAGGATGTGATGTCACTTCCTGAACAACAACGACAGATTCAACAGGAGTGAAAACAGCAGCTCTCTGTTTTATTTACACGAACGGTGCTGAACACAGAACCGGGTCAAAGCTTTATTAAATCTGGAAAACATCTAAAGTTATACACATATTTACATTGGTTATAAAAACAGCTCTGACCCTGGTTCTGACCCTGGTTCTAACTTTTGGGTTCTAAGTCTGGTCCTGACCCTGGTTCTGACTTTGGTTCTAAGTCTGGTCCTGACCCTGGTTCTATCTTTGGTTCCAAGTCTGGTTCTGACCCTGGTTCTAAGTTTGGTCCCAACCCTGGTCCTGAGTCTGGTCCTGACCCTGGTCCTAACTTTGGTTCTAAGTCTGGTTCTGACCCTGTTTCTAACCCTGGTTCTGACCCTGGTTCTAACCCTGGTTCTAACCCTGGTTCTGACCCTGGTTCTAAGTCTGGTTCTGACCCTGGTTCTAACTTTGGTTCTAAGTCTGGTTCTGACCCTGGTTCTAACCCTGGTTCTGACCCTGGTTCTGACCCTGGTTCTAACCCTGGTTCTAACCCTGGTTCTGACGCTGGTCCTGACCCTGGTTCTGACCCTGGTTCTAACCCTGGTTCTGACCCTGGTTCTAAGTCTGGTTCTGACCCTGGTTCTAACTTTGGTTCTAAGTCTGGTTCTGACCCTGGTTCTGACCCTGGTTCTAACTTTGGTTCTAAGTCTGGTTCTGACCCTGGTTCTAAGTCTGGTTCTGACCCTGGTTCTAACTTTGGTTCTAAGTCTGGTTCTGACCCTGGTTCTAAGTCTGGTTCTGACCCTGGTTCTAACCCTGGTTCTGACCTAGTCCTGACCCTGGTTCTGACCTTGGTTCTGACCCTGGTCCTGACCCTGGTTCTGATCCTGGTCCTGTCCTTGGTTCTGACCCTGGTTCTAAGTCTGGTTCTGACCCTGATTCTGACCCTCGTTCTAACCCTGGTTCTAAACCTTGTTCTGACCCTGGTTCTGACCCTGGTCCTGACCTTGGTCCCGACCTATATTTAATATTTATATATAATATATATAATAATATGTCTATACTATTATATATATTATATATATTTATTCCTATTTTAAAAATATAAATATTTGTATTTATTACGCAATAAGTTTTGTTTTGTAGTGGGTGAGTGCTAGTGAAAATATCTCCCGTGTGTGTGTGTTGTTGGGTGTGTGTGTGTCCAAATGTCAGCTGAAATGGCAGAGAAAAGAGAAATGACATCCGGTCATGTTTTAGTTCTCCAAAATGCCAAATAAGTAGAAAAACCTTAGTGATATGAAGGCGTTGTGATAAAGATGTCTATGAGAAAGGAATGAAATGCTTATGAATATGTTTTATATTGGCTTCATCAGGCTAAGTCAGCTGTGCTCAGAGAGCCAGGAGCAATCAGACAGAGGCCTTGAGTCTCAGGTCAGTTTGTTGAGCTTTGGTTTATTTTTTATCTTGTTTTATTTCTTCTAAAACTACTTAAAGTGTAAATTAGAGCAGGATGCAAATACATTCTGTCAGATGTAATCATAAAGATGGACCATTGCTACTTTCACCTAATACCATTGTTGACATCGCTGGTTGAACATAGAAGAACCTGAATAAGGGTAAAATATGGACTAATAAAGAGCGATGCTATAACTACAAATATTACCTTCAATAACATCATTTTAACATGCTGAAAAATTGCGAAGGAGCAGGGAACACCCCCCCCCCAAAATCAAAAAGTGATCCAGTAAACCAGCGGACTGGTTCCAGGAGGTTCGGGGTCCATTTTCACCGCCGCAGCTTACCTTACTCCGCTTAGCAGAGTAAACCCGCTATGGTCCGAGGAGAACCGAACACCAGTGATGAGTCCAGTGGACCGATGGTTCGCCGTGTGGGTCCAGGCCAGTGTTACCAGGTGAGAAATGTAGGATTATCGTACTAGAGACATAAAATGATCGTATTTTGAGGGAAATTATCGTACACTCGTCATAACGACAATAACAAGTCTGTTGACGTGTTGAATAGCGTCTAACAGGAACTCGCAGCTTTGTGGCGTCAGAACAGAATGGATTTATCAACAGCTGCAGCCCCACAGTGCCGGGCTCTGCTTCTTCTTCTTTTTCTTTTCCTCAACCATGGGCGGGCGCAGTGGACTATTCAGCCAATCATGGCCGTTGTTCTGAGGCCAACGCATATACGTAACTCGTAGGTCACATTTAGAAAAGCACGATTGGCTGGAATTTCCAGCATCTGTTTCCGAATCAGATGCCTTCAGGGTTCACAAAAAAACTCCGACAGGCTTTGACTATAGGCTGATGACAACTGATTACAACCACACATTCACGGAATGGTCAAATGATCGTACATTTGGCCTTTTTTAGCAATATTGATTGTACATTGTACAGAGAGCAAAATTGTCGTACAAATACAATAATTATCGTACACCTGGCAACACTGGTCCAGGCAGACCTTCTGTGAAGCACGAGCCTCGTGTCAATGACGTATGTGGTGATCTTATTGGCCGGCCGTACCACGTGATTCAGGATCAAACAGGGACGGCGCACCAGTGCTGGTTCCCATTCGGCTGTACTGGGTCAATCTGTTACAGCGTCTGGTTCCTTTGGGCCCAGAAAGAAAGAGCTTCAGCTGGTCCCTCTGAATGTGTCCTACAGGGTGGGCCATTTATATGGATACACCTTAATAAAATGGGAATGGTTGGTCATATTAACTTCCTGTTTGTGGCACATTAGTATGAGAGGGGGGAAACTTTTTAAGATGGGTGGTGACCATGATGGCCATTTTGAAGTCGGCCATTTTGAATCCAACTTTTGTTTTTCCAATAGGAGGAGGGTCATGTGACACATCAAACTTATTGGGAATTTCACAGGAAAAACAACGGTGTGCTTGGTTTTAACATAACTTTATTCATTCATGAGTTATTTACAAGTTTCTGACCACTTATAAAATGTGTTCAATGTGCTGCCCATTGTGTTGGATTGTCAATGCAACCCTCTTCTCCCACTCTTCACACACTGATAGCAACACCGCAGGAGAAATGCTAGCACAGGCTTCCAGTATCCGTAGTCTCAGGTGCTGCACATCTCGTATCTTCACAGCATAGACAATTGCCTTCAAATGACCCCAAAGATAAAAGTCTAAGGGGGTCAGATCGGGAGACCTTGGGGGCCATTCAACTGGCCCACGACGACCAATCCACTTTACAGGAAACTGTTCATCTAGGAATGCTCGGACCTAACACCCATAATGTGGTGGTGCACCATCTTGCTGGAAAAACTCAGGGAATGTGCCAGCTTCAGTGCATAAAGAGGGAAACACATCATCATGTAGCAATTTCGCATATCCAGTGGCCTTGAGGTTTCCATTGATGAAGAATGGCCCCACTATCTTTGTACCCCATATACCACACCATACCATCAATTTTTTGGTTCCAACAGTCTTGGAGGGATCTATCCAATGTGGGTTAGTGTCAGACCAATAGCGGTGGTTTTGTTTGTTTACTTCACCATTCGCATGAAAGTTTGCCTCATCACTGAACAAAATCTTCTGCCTCAAAATCTTCATCCTTGTTGAGATGCTGCAGTAGCTGCAGTTTGTAAGGGTGCCATTTGTGAGTAGCTAATATCCGCCGAACGGATGTTCGACTAATGCCACTCTCCAGTGACATATGCGGCGAGTGCTACGCTGTGGGCTCTTGCTGAATGAAGCTAGGACAGCCACTGATGTTTCTTTCTTCATTAGTGACAGTTTCATGCGTCCACATTTTGGCAAATCCAACACTGAACCAGTTTCACGAAACTTAGCAAGCAGTTTGCTAACTGTAGCATGGGAGATGGGTGGTCTCGTAGGCTGTCTTGCATTGAAATCTGCTGCAATAACCCGGTTACTGCGTTCACCAGACATCAACACAATTTCTATCCGCTCTGCACGTGTTAACCTCGGATACATGTCAATGGCTGTAAACAAAGAGAAACTTGTAAATAACTCATGAAAGAATAAAGTTATGTTAAAACCAAGCCCACCATTGTTTTTCTTATGAAATTCCCAATAAGTTTGATGTGTCACATGACCCTCTTCCTATTGAAGAAACAAAAGTTGGATTCAAAATGGCCGACTTCAAAATGGCCGCCATGGCCACCACCCATCTTGAAAAGTTTCCCCCCTCACATATACTAATGTGCCACAAACAGGAAGTTAATATGACCAACCATTCCAATTTTATTAAGGTGTATCCATATAAATGGCCCACCCTGTACATCAGGTGAAATCTGACCTAGTCTTCTTCACAGGAAGAGAATAGTTTCATAAATTTATCTTGGAAAAGAAAGTTTTTCCTCACCTGGTTGACCGTTTTTATTATTACAAGCAAATAAGCAACATAAGCAAATCCACATCACAACTCTCCCATAATTGTTTCCACGTTTCCTCTTCATCCAGTGACGGTATCATTAGGATCACATTCACACCATATTCAGAATGAATTAGCATCACCAACATCTTTCATTTTTTATTCAATTTAAAGCTTTAAACAACAAATTTACGTCATTAGAATCACTCTGCCTGTTTTACATTGATTGTCCACTTGATGGCGCAGTAGAGCAGATGAAGCATCATGATGCTTCGGCTCATGAGTCCAGTGATTGGATGGAAAGCTTCAGAGCTTCAAGAGGCTTCATCTTGCCATCACTGCCGAATACTCTATGACCGAACCAGCGCGGGATTCTTGGATGGAGGTCCGCCTTTTCAGCTTCTGGACTCTCCAAACTTCTAGTTCTTAATGACGAATCACAAACAACAACCTGATAGACGCACAGCGCCACCTACTGAATTCAGTTTTTAGTGTTAAAAATTAAAACTAAGCTTTATTTCTAATCCTGATGACCTCCTTGTCCCCCTCTGTTCCCAACATTCCTGTTAGGAGAAGCAGAGATGCTGCTGTCTGGATGGTGAAGCTCCAGAGTTTACCTGAAGAAGTTAACATTTTAGGCTCTATGAGGAAGTTCTTGTCTCAGCCATGACAAACAGGAGGACCAGGACTTTACAGACCAGAACCACAGACTTCAGACCGCAGTGAAGTCAGTTTTAGGTTGGATGTTGGATCTTCGTGCTCCATGGATTCAGCAGGTCTTCCTCCCGTTTGACCCGATGAAGGCAGTCTGATTACGGGCAGCTGCTCTCTGCCTGCTCCCTCCTCCTGCAGACGCTGGTTCTCTGGAGGACCGTCAGTAAATGTCAGAACCAAACCCGCTGTTTTGTGCTGGTTTTGTTTGTGTGTTTTGGAGGAAATGTTTGTGCATCTGAACAGCTGATTTTATGTGTGATCAGCTGGTTTAGGATGTTATTAACTACAGCGCCCCCTACCTGCATGTCATTCATTTTCTTTTCTTGCAGCCTGCAGGCTGGATCATGGTCACTAAATGGTTAAATTACATTTGGGTTTGACCCGCTCCAGCCACTGTGGTTCTTAATATTATTGCAGTTGCTCTTAGTTTCATTAACTTCTCTCTGCAGTGACCCCAACGAAAACCTTCTCATGTCTCCTGGTCCCACGGCCAATCAGTGAACAGCAGTCTGTCTACGTCACATGTGGTCCGGACTCTGTCTCGGTCGGACCTGCTCAGGAGCAGAGACCAAAATTCTTTGTTACGGTTTTTATATTTGGTATAATTTTCTTCCTTTCTCGTCTTTGGTCGTTTTCGGCCAATGATTGCTGCTACCATCTCTGCTGTGAACACAGACAGTTGATCCGACAGGATTGGAAATGCGTGTTTGAAGCTCTGGGATGTAAATCTCTATTCCCACACACTCCTCTGTATTTCTAGAGCCATCTGTGTCAATTTTAAGACCTGTATTTTCACCAAAGCCAGAAAGTACACCTGACCCAAACATATTTATTCTTGGTGAAAAGATTACAGTTTAAATGCCTGGATTTGTTTTCTACAGATTTAACTTTTAAACATCACGTTAGGAAGAGAACAGAAACACCTTTTTTCACCTTGAAATTTTCAGGTTCACTGCATGTCTGAATGTTGCAAAAATCCTCATGAATGCAGTGATTTCTTTTCTCACATGTTGAACAAGCTGGAGACAGGCCACCATCCCACCTGAAGCCTGTGGAGATACTGTCCAAACAGATGATAAAGATCTTGGATACAAGCATGTAAGAAATCGTTTCTGGAATATTTCAACCAGACATCTTCATCACCTTCTGTTGAGTTGGGAGAATATGATCATGCTCTCTTGTTTCTCTGCAGGTTTAGTCAGATGCAACGATGATGTTTTGGTCCTTAACCGGTTCTCTGCAAACTAAGCAGTAAACGATCAGTAGAAACCCATGAAATATAACAGATTCATTCAATCTTAACAAACACGTTTCAATCAAGTTTAGCAGCAAGTTCATGAAAAATAAATAGCAGAACATCATTGAACAAAACTAGAGCACCAGCTGAGTTGTTGAACTAAAACTATGTTTATTAGAGACAAATGATGGGATGGTGTTAATAGCTCCTGACTTAGTCCACATGTTGACCTCTGCTGACCTTTCATCGTTGTCTGAACCTTTACTTCTGGAAGTTCTTACTTTGTTCCTTTCATTTTAAACAACCTCTGAACACATTTCGGCAGTCAATTATTTGAAGCTTTGTACTTTAAGTGTTACTAAAACAGTTGAATAATGAATGGGTTGAATTCTGCCAGCTTAGCGTTGGTTTCCATGTATTCACTCATCATCCACACTAAGTCCTGTGTGGGACACTTAGAGACGACTAGAACGAGTTTCATGGGTTTTTCTTTTAAAATGTCTGGTTTTCTAAACAATTACAGTCAGTTCTACCTCCCAGAAACCTGAACATTGTTCATCACAGAATAATCTGTTAAGATTTGCTCATTACTGAATATCATAAAATCATTTTTACTGTACTTTATGTTCATTTATTCCAGATTAATATCTTGTGCTGCTGCATTTAAACACCTATAGATTAGTGACTTGTCTGATTTCTGCACTGACCTCATTTGGGCCAATCTGGGTCGCTTACAGAACCACCTGGGGACCGGTGGTTCTGTGTTGGTCCAGACTTTAACTTACATGGAAACATGTTGCTCCTGATATGAGGAGTTATTGGAGCGTGAACTCAAAGTCCCAAGCAGTCAGACTTCTCTGCGGTCTGTAAACGGACTCAGCTGAGCCGACTCTGCTGCTTCCTGTCTGGGACATGAAACGGGCCCATGGGACGTTAATAATGAAATGACTTCAGAAATGATGAAATAAAGTCATATTCATGTGTTTCAGACGCCTCACCTGGTCAACCTGAATGAAGACCCTCTGATGTCTGAGTGTCTCCTCTACTACATCAAGGAAGGAGTCACCAGGTCAGAGACGTCAGAGCTCGGTCTTTCTACCTGTTGCTGTCTGAATGATAAAGGTCAAAGGTCTCCAGATGAACTGAATATGAACAGTCAGAAGCTCTAAGCTGTAATTCACCTGATCAGAGATGGTGAGACACCATCTGTCTCAGCGTCTGTCAGTCTTAAAACTCTCGTTAAAACAAGAGAAACGTGTCCAGGAATCGTCAGCTTCTCCTGTTTGCTGCTCCGGAGCCTCCAGTTATGGGTTCTGTGGTGAGAACAGCAGGAAGTTTGGTTCTCCAGATAACTGAGACCAACAACACGCTGATGAAGCTTCTCAGGACAGAAAGTCAATCTATATAAACTCAGCTGAAGACAGGGAGACTTATCTGACTTCCTGCTGTAGCAGCAGCTGTCGGTCAAACTGCTGCTCAGAAATAAGACAGAGGCTCTGCTGAGGTTCTCCTCCTTCAGTTCCTCCAGTTCTCCTCAGACTCACAGAGACCTGCTCTCCCTGAGGATCTCATCCAACATGCAGCTCTTCCTCCTGCTCTTCCCTCTGATCCGTGAAGCCATGGCCTCCTCGGTGCCTGGCTGCCGTGGCGACAGGGATAAGGACCACCGGTCCAGGGAGAACTGCACTGGAGCCGGGTTCACAGACATCCCAGCAGGACTGGAACGCAAGACGCAGGTACCAAGACCCAGTTCTGGCATTAAGATCTGGACATCTGGAGAAGGAAACATTTTAAAAAACATGTCAGACAGAGATGTTGGTGATCTAGAACTGGGCCTCTATAAACCATGTTGTTGGCATAACGTTGATTTATGTTCTAATATCTGTGGAGGAGCTGCAACCTTAAATTAAATGAAGTTATTTTTAGAATATAGTTTGTTTTAAAAGTTTTAAAGTTTGAACGTTTCTGTGAGTAAAACCTTTGATCTGAGCTGCTGAGTTTTATCTGTAAAAAGACCTCAAACTAACCTTCCTGATGAGATCTCCATGCTGTCCAAAGTTAAACCATCATGAAACCAACAGGAAGCAGTGTTTCAGCGTTGGGAGGTGATGGCAGATGTTCTGTTTGGGGACGATAACAAGACTGTGCTGCAGAAAACAACCAAAGCTCATGATGTTAATATTTTATAATTATTTTTTCTTTCAGGTTCTGTTGTTTCCATACAACCTGTTCTCCACTCTGTCCTGGACCTCCTTCCAGATCTTTACAGAAATCTATGAGATTGACCTTACGGCCAACAAGGTGTCTGGTTCTGGATGAATATAGTTAAATATTATACCTGAGAGACGTTTTAAGTGATGCATGTCTGGTTCTCCAGGTTCCAGAGGTGACCCCCGGTTCTGGTCCTATCCTGCCCGGTCTCAGTGTCCTCCGGCTGGGATCGAACCGCCTGACATTCCTCCATGACGGCTCCTTCACAGCCTCTCCTGCTCTGACGGAACTTTACCTGGAGAACAACTCCATCACATCTCTGACTGACCACACCTTCTCTGGGCTCAGCAAGCTGGAGGTCAGCATGCCAGCATGGCGCCGTGATCCGGTCCAGAAACACACAAACAGGAGAGGAACTGAGCAGAGATCATTAAAAACAGCTGATATGGTCCAACTCTTTAAAGCACAGTCAGATCTGGATCTCTGCAGGTGAAACCAAAACCAAATACAGGCAGAAGTTGTGGAGGTAACCTGGACAAGGTTGGATCCACCAAGAAAGCTTCAAAACTTTAGATTCAGAACTTTTCCTGTTGTTGACTTTAGAACCAATGAAACAGCAGCTCTAAGTGCTGCCAGTGAAAACCTGCATGAACAGGGAGTCAAGTAGGAACATAAACCAGTAAATTAGAGAGACAGTAGGTAGATATGAAGACAGAATCTAGTTTGGATCCATGTTTGGGCTTCATTGTCCTGCTGGAACAACACTGAGTCCAAACGGTCTCCCTCAGTTCACAGGAAATCAGTTTGTAGATTCAGATCAACTCCAGCCTAAAATGAACTGGAATCTACTGGAACACCAGTGAACCCAGTTTAACATGAACGTGGACTGGGAAGGTGCCGACACTGAGAACCTTTCTGGAGGAGCTTCAGACCTGAGAACTTAACTGTCCAGCATGGTGGAGATGGTCCCATGCTGTGGGTTTGTTCTGCTACCAGTAGTACTGGTGCATTAAACACAGTGGGTGGTTTGATGAAGGTGGAGGAGGAGGAGCACCACCAAACTCTTCATCTCCATCTGCAGTAAACAGCTGGATGGTTGAAACTGGGACACAGTTGGTTGTTCCAACAGGAAAATGATCCCAAGCTCATCCAAACTGGTTTTGGACTGGGTAGAGTGGGCTGACATTAAGCTGGACTCTATGAATTCATGGACTATGCCTAAAAGCATGGTCAGTCTGAAGAAACCAAGTTCAATGATCTGCACCAACTCATATCAGAGGATGATCAAATATCCAGCCAGAATCATGTCAGAAGCTGGTTGATGGATTCAAGAAGGACAGAGACAGAAAGTGTGAAGAGATGTGTGAAGGATGATGTGGTGGTGGGAAGCTCAAAGACAATAACTGGAGACTTAGAACATGAGGAACCTCGATGAGATGATGGAAAACTAAAACCTGTCTCCATCTTGTAGATTCTAGACCTGACCAGCAACCATATCTCCATACTTCCTGGTCTCATGCTTCACCCTCTGCCAGCCATAGAAACTCTCTACTTGGAGACAAACAAGGTGAGCAGCTGGAGCTCAGCGACGTTAAAGGCTGCTGCTGATGATTCTGACTGTAGGGGGCAGTGGTGGGCACATCTCACTCTGTAGGACCTTTCTCCCTTCCTTCTCAGATCAAGGTGATGCCAGATGGTTGGTTCAGCCAGAAGGAGGAGGTGCCATACCTCTACCTCTCAGAAAACCCCTGGGCCTGCTCCTGTTCCCTTGGTTACTTACACAGATATCTGGAGGACTATGAAGCCAACGTCTACGTCAGAGATGGCCCGATCATCAGGAGCGATGTAGACAGTGTGGTAACGTAGATGTTTCTCCAGCTTTTCTTGAATCTGTTGAGAGCTTGTTGTGCTAGAAGAGAGAGCTCTGGATGACGTTGCTTCTATTGGAGACTTTGGGTCCTTTTTGTGATGAAATTTACTGCATGTTGGCTTCCTGGTGGCCAGTTGGACAGAGCTCCAACAAACAACAAGTAAATAAAAGGCAGGAGGCAGGTCTGAACACGAGACAAGCGCAGCTGGTGCAGGGATGTTCTACGGTGGAGATCATCATTCAGAATCATAAATAGAGCCTTTATTTAGCCAGGATGGTCCTACTGGGATCCAGCATCTATTCCTCCAGGGAGACCTGCTCATGGTGCCATCACCAGTTTGTTTTACTGGTTGAAACCCACAGGCAGTGTCTCAGTCCTGCTGAGAAGATGAAGGAACCCTGAAAATAACTGAACTAGATGAGTGACTTGTTTTAACTTCTGTCCCTCCAAGGATCAGGAGAAAAACACTAAATTACACATTTAGAACTGAAGATTTACTGATTTTTTCCTCTTATATTTATTTTATGATGAAATTAGTTTTTTTAACCCAAATCTGTCCCACGATAGACTAGATGATTTATGTAGGACCTCCTATTTCCAGGTTTGCAGACGTTGACCTTACCACTCAGAGCAAAGGGTCGTGCTGAAATATTCCTTTACAAGAAAGCTCCATGATATATATTACTAAATATAATATATAGATATATAATTACTGAAATAAAAGCCTTCTAAGAAAGAAAGAAGAAGCTGTTTTACATCCTTTTGTCTGTATTAACAGTGGAACCAAACAAGATACTTTAAATTATATGAAACTACACATTAGGATGGATTTAACAATAACTTGATAAATGAATCCATGATGAGGATTTCATCTCACAAACACCGGGTCGCCCTTTGCACCGCTCTAATGGACGGCTGGGCCGGCTGAAAATAACCTGAGTGGATGTAAAACGGTGGAGAACCCTGTAGAGACCCGAGTCTCTGCCCCCAAACGTTCATATTTCATCTCATAATTAGTTTGTTGCTGTTAGCTGTCAGAGTCTTTATTCCTGATGATAATAACTGGATATTTCAGGCCCCACAGCTAATGGTGGCAGCAGCCATGTTGGACATTTTCCAGACAGTGAGGGAGATCTTTTCTCTCAGAGAACGTAGACATACGTAACTCAGACGTCTGGTCAGGTTGTTTGGTCGTTCTTATTGTTGCTTTGACACATCTGTAAACGAACAGCTGCTTCATTGTCATGTTTGTCTGCTTCCAGGTCTGTGACTCTCCACAGCGGCACCAGGGGAAACCTGTGATCACCTTAGAAGAGTCTGATCTATGCTCACCTTCAGCAGCAGAACCAGAACCACCCGGAGACGTCTACCAGCCAATGACCACAGTTTTAACACACGAGATGACTTCAGTACCTTCAGTCGACCTTTCAACTCCAGAACCTACACTTGCTCTACATACAAGTTCTGTTGCTCCAACCGCTCCTTCTACTCCTGAACCCACAACAACTCAACACATGACCTCTGCTTTTCCAGAGCTGCCTACAGCCCATCTCAGAGTGGTGACACGGTCCTGGTACCGAACCTTCACCAGTCTCCTTGAATGGTCGTATCGTTCCAGGTCTGGAATAAAAACAGAAAGATCATTTGTTGAGTTTGATTTTGCTCAGACCACACATCCGATTCCTATGACTTCCAGACCTTCAACAACGCCGTTCACAACAACTACAAATGTTCCTTCAACCGGAACATCAGCGACGCTCCAGATTATCCCAGCAGCTGCAACAACTGGGACAACGAGCACAACGGTGACTGCACTGGTTTCAAACCAGTCTGTCGGCATCAGGGAGCTTTTTAAAGTGAGTTCTGCAGGAGGTGGAGCGGTGTTCTGTGTCTGGCTGTTTGCAGGATGTCTGCTGCTCTGCATGTCTTCAGCAGCGTTGGTCCTGGTGACTGTGGTGAGGCTGATCATCTGGTACAAGGAGGTCTACAAGCCGCTGAGTCTCACAGTAGCAAGGAGGATGAAAGGCGGGGAAGGTGTAGCTCTGTTGCTGAGGAATAAGAGGGAAGAGAACGCAGTGGCAGGAGATGGAGGGGTGGTGGCGCTGTATCGCTCTCTGCTGTTTGTCAACAGAGAGGGAGGAGACATCGTGGAGGAGGAGGAGAGAAACAAAGGACAGATTATTACTCTGAAGCTGACAGGAGGAGAAGAAACAGGAGACAGAAGAGGGCCGGAGGACGGAGGAGTTTACAGGAAGACCATGTACCGACTGTTTAGCAGAGAGGAAGAGATCGAGGGGTGGAGGGAGGTTGTGGAGGTGTGTCGGGTCTCTGCAGAGGATGGAGGCTGGAAGACAGAAACCAGGAGGCATGAGGAGCCGACAGGTGGTGCAGGTGGAGTCACTAAAAAACGCTACAGCGTGATTCTACGTGAGGAGAGGGAGGAGGCGGGGGGAGGGCTGGAGGAGCTGGACTGGGTGGTGGGAGGATGGGAGGTGAAAAGAGGAGCAGAGGGGGGTCCAAGGAGCAGCTGGGGGCGGTGGCTGGCTGAAAATGTACCCAGCATGCCGTGGGGGCTCAGTGCACCTTCTGAGGAGGAGGCAGCAGCAGCAGAGTGATGCTGCAGAGATGGATGCGTTTTACTCAGCTGTTTGTTTCTGATTATTTTAAATCCCACCAGGAGGAATATTTCATGACTTTATTTCAGCCATGTTCACATTCACACACCTTGATACATATTTGTTCTTTGAACTGGTTATGTTTTCACTGTGTTTTTATTCTCCTGTTAGATTCTTCCACAATTTAACTCCTTATTGAAAAGCACAAACCTTTTAACGTCCTTCTAACACCATCAATGTTTAAATTCAGTTTCCCTCAGAGATTATATCCTCCGTCTCGCTCTGTAAACAATTTCAATATTGTTTTAGGAAGTAAATCATTTCTCACTTTAATATTATTTATGCTGTTTTAAACTGAATAAAATCTTGAAATTTCAAAGCTCCTGTTTTTTATAAAAAGTTGTTTTCTGTGGTCTTTGTAACCTACTTGATTAATTGATCTAATTTCCCTTTCTCTGTATTGTAGTTATTGTTTGGATATTAGTTTTGTATTCGTTTCCCCACATTTCTACACAGTAACTCAAATAAGGTGAAAGTAATGTACAATAAAGATTTCTGATTCAGGATTCGCTTAGTAAGAAATTAAATTTCATTTCCCTTTTCAATATTTACATTATCAATACGTTTATTTACTGCTATATTTTTCATATATTTTCCAAATAGCATACATTTAGTTTTATCTAAATTAAATGATAATTTATTATTCATGATAGTTTTGTTTTATGCATTTCCTTTGTGATCACCTCTAAAACCTGCTGCAAATCCATCCAGAAAAAAAACACTTGTGTCATCTGCAAACAGAGCAAACTTTAGTACATTTATTACCCAACAAATATCAATATACATTATAAACACTTTTGGACCCAGAACTGATCCTTGAGGTACTCCACTTGCCATACTAATGAGTCGATTTATGTGGATTTATTTATTTATTTATTAACTGTTGCCTGTTGGCTCTTTAATCAGTCCAACATAATATATAATAATATAATATAACAATATAATACATTCCAGATACTTTTTGTGGCATTCTAACTGATCTATGAAGTATTTTCTTTTACAAGTTCTTATTATATTTGTCAATGTATTTGTATATTTTTTCTATTTCTTTTCTATTTCTGTGGTTTTCTTCTTTATGAATTCATAATATAAAGTCTTTAGTTTTCACTGGCATGTTGTATTATTCAGTCATCCACGGTCTTCCTGAGTAATTCTGATTTCAATTATCTTTTTCTTTTACTACTGGGCAGTTTTAATCAAATAATATTTTAAATATCCTCAAGAATGTCTCATGTGCTTTATCCAAATCATTTTCCTCATAATAGTTCATTTTTGAAGCTATCCAATGTGTTCTAATTCTTTAAAGCATTATTTTACTTTCATCTATGTTATCTTTATAGTTACACCTGTAAACTGCATGAACTGGCAGAAACCTAAACCCATTTCTGCTAACCAGTATCTGTAGATCAAACAGTAGAAAAGCTGGGATGGAGAAAGAAAGTTACGATGGTTTTCTAGGATCAAAAAGACAGGAGGAGAACTGGAAGAAGGAGCAGAACAAGGAAGAATATTAACTAGACTAAGATTTGGACATACAGAACGTAATTAAATGCTTTTTAAAATACAAAAGCATAATACAGGTAAATGTGAGCAGTGTGAGGAGGATGAAACAACAGAACATTTTAGAGTCAAATGTCAGAAATATGAGGAAGAAAGAACATTTATGAGGAGAGAAAAGATGAAATGAAAGTTTAACATAATAGACACATTGCAAAGGAATCTGGGGAGCAAACAAATACAAATTATTATTCGATTTAAAAAAATTGGATTAATAAAGTTTGTTTTTACAGTATATACAGTACTGTGCAAAAGTTTTAGGCTGGTGTAAAAATGCTGCAGCCAAAGAAATCTTTCAGGAATATAAATGATGAATGTTTATTTTGATCAATTTACAAAATCCTAAAAATCTTCAGCGTCAAGAAGAACAAGACTTACTGGAAGTGATGGTCTGGCCCCACAGAGCCCTGATCTCAACATCATGGAGTGTGTCTGGGATGACATGAAGAGACAGAAGGATGTGAGGAAGCCTCCATCCACAGATGATCTGTGGTTGGTTCTCCAAGATGTCTGGAACAACCTACCAGCCGAGTTCCTTCAAGTCTACCTAGAAGAACTGATGCTGTTCTGAAGGCAAAGGGTGGTCACACCAAATGGATTTGATTTAGATTTCTCTTTTGTTCATTCACTGTTTATTGATGAAAATAGATGATTAAATTCCATTTCCATTTCCATTTCTGAACGCTCTCTTTGTTTACAGCATTTTTCACAGCTGCCTAAAACTTTTGCACAGTACTGTATATATCTATATCTACATATAGATATAGATATATATCTATATCTACATATAGATATATATCTATATCTATATATAGATATATATCTATATCTACATATAGATATTATTCTATATCTATATGTAGATATAGATATATATCTATATAGATATAGATATATATCTATATACTATATGTAGATATAGATATATATCTACATATAGATATAGATATATATCTATATCTATATGTAGATATAGATATATATCTATATCTACTATAGATATAGATCTATATTATAGGTAGATATATATCTATATATAGATATAGATATATATCTATATCTACATATAGATATATATCTATATCTACATATAGATATAGATATATATCTATATCTAATATGTAGATGTAGATATAGATATATATCTATATCTACATCTACATATAGATATATATCTATATCTACATATAGATATAGATATATATCTATAGATTGGTGATGACATATATCCTTGTGCTGACATGTGGCACATATATTCTGTGGGAACATCGGCTGTTTGTCATCCCACGTCTTTCCGTTTTCTTGCCTGCTTCTGCTGACACCTGAGACTGAGTTTTGTTAAATTAAAGCGTTTTTACTCAGCAGCGAACAGAATCACTCGGAAGCAGAGACTCCTTGGCAGGAAGTCCCAGGCTAAGTTAGGAAGCTGGCCAACATTGTATCCTAGAGAACGTTTCTCAGAATTTCTGTGCTTTCACGGACTTTCCTTCGAGCTCCGTTGTGTCTTCAGTGTTTCCAGGTTGAAACCCTTGTGTGGGCTTCCATTCATGCCTGAACCTCCTGGTATTCCTTCACCCGTTGCCCCCTGCAGTTTAAACGCTCTCAGCCGTCACCTGCTCTCCAACTACCTCAAGCCAAACACTGTTCACTTCTCTGAGCTCCACCTGCTGTCTCCAAATTGGATTCTACTTGTTGACTCAAAGATGTCATTGCTCCCAGATTGCTCCAAAGAAAATCCTCAACGATAAATAACACAGTGAGTTATCCACACCCTCAATTCAGGAATGCTGCTTTGATCAATTCATTTCCATGATCTAATTGCTGCGCTCCTCCAGACGCCCAGGGTCAACCCTCATTTCTGTAAATATGTTGGCTCTGTGACAACGGACTGCAGTAAACTTGCATGTGACTGACCACCAACTACCATTTTATTTACCAATTGACGTAAATGAACAGAGGGAGTCTCAGGGTAGGTGTGAAGAGAAAGAAGAAATCTACAAAGCTATTCCCAGATGGCTGCCATCACCACGGGGTCAGTCTGGTCTTGTGAGAAGATGCTGCTGTCTGCAACAAGACGCAAGTAAGAAGATGGTGAATCGAAGAATACCTGGTCTGTACCTGTTGATGTCTCACCACACCATGGAGGAGCAGGATATTTAAAAAGTCTCTCTGGGACCTGGTCCTGGTTCAAGAGGAAGGCGACTTGTGGGCCAATTAAACAGGAGGGTTAGTTGGTATGAAAGACACCATCACCAAAACAGCCATGAAGATAAATCCCAGACATAAAATGAATCCAACCAACAACATACAGCTTGTATTACCTGTGACTAGGGCTGTAAAATGCAGGCAGTGGTCTAATAAGAATAAAAAGTTATTAAATTCAGCAAATGATTCTCCTGTTACATATTTGAAACAAACCTCGTCTGTTTTCTCTAACGTCTCTCTGCTTCAGATGTTAGTTACCAAGTCGGGAGGTTTTAACTGTTGGCTGCTGCCGACGAACCACAGAATCAGCAGATTCACCTTTACAGAAAACAGAGGAAGGAAGAGGGTTCATCTGCTGTGAAACAACACAAACGGTCCCGCCTCACAGCACGTTGTGGAACAATGAGACCAACATCTTCTCTGTGGATGCTCCATGAGTACAACATGTTTCATCTACTTTCTGCTAATTGGAGTAAAAGATGAACGACAAACTGGAAGAAGCAAGAGTTTGATTTCTCTTCTTAGATTTTCTGTATACAATCTGACTGAAACCTCTTGCCTTTGAATTTCTTACTTTTCAGGAACTAAATTAAACATCTAACTGTAAATTCATACTGTTTGGTCAAAGTTAAATGCTCCATCACAGCTCAACACAGAGACAGACAAGCATCCACACTCATCACACCTAACCTAAGATGCATGTTTTTGGTCTGAGGTGGAGAAGACTGAGAAAACTGATGAAAGCCAGAGAGAATATGATCGTTGTCACAACTGACATGTTATCTTCTTCTGAACATGAGGTTCTCCAGAAGGGAATCAGTTTGTAAACCTTTTCTGACACGGCTTATTTCTCCTCAGATGGTCTGACTGTGAGTCCCAGCAGATCTCAACGGTTTTAAGGAAACGCTGTGTCTCTGAGCAGAGAGGAGGACAACATCTCTGCTGGATGGATGGTGAGGAGAAACACAACCAGAGAAACCAGAGCTGAGTGTGATGAATGGGGTCAAGCTGCCAACTCCTTCTGTTCCTTAACTGGCACTGTCCCATTAGACACTGGAGTGTACTGGTGTGAGTCCAGAGAGGGAGCAGCCAGCAGCAGCATCCAGCTCACTGTCTCTGGTAAGATCAGACTGTGGAGTTAGTGTTGATGAAGCTGTGTGGAAATGGATGAAATGCTGTAGTTTGTCTCTGTGTTGAGGTGGATCAGTGATCCTGCAGAGTCCTGTCCTCCCTGTGATGGAGGGAGATGACGTCACTCTGAGCTGTCAAACAAAGACTCCCTCCAACCTCCCAGCTGCTTTCATTAAAGATGGCTCCCTCATCAGGACTGAGCCTGCAGGTCACATGACCCTCCACCATGTGACCAGCTCTGATGAAGGCCTCTACAAGTGTAGCATCAGGGGTCATGGAGAGTCTCCATCCAGCTGGATCTCTGCCTCAGGTCAGCAGCTTCTCTGACTGCTTCAACCTTCATTATGAGACAAGATCTAAATAATTATCTTTGGTTCATTTCAGAGAAACCCACCATGACTCCTCCACCTACCTCCACCTCTCCTCCTGACTCCCCGTCTCCTCTCTTCCTTTTGCATGTGTTGGTGTTTTTCTGCTCTTACTGGTTCTTCTGGTGAGACGACGCCTCTGCAGGAAAGCTGCATCTGTAGACCTGCTGTTTCAGAACAGATGTTATCAGAACTGTTTCAGTCTTATGTTGAACAGCAAATGTTTCTGTGGTTCACAGTTTCATTGACTTGAACTGTTTCCGCCTGTAGATCTTCTGTGTTAAGCTGCATGTTTGGTTCATGTGGTTTTTCTTTTTAGTTTGGTGAATTTTCCCTTCATTAGAAGGTTTTCTCAACCATGTTGCGTTTGTGGTTAAAGTGTGAACTGAAGCTCTGCTGCTGCCTGGTTTTCTTTTTTCTGATAAGAAGAAACCTTTCTAGTTTCACCACAGACCTCAGGGACTAAAAGATCACTTGGTCAGTAGTATGAATACCTACATCAGTCTCAAATATCTGTGGGGTATATCTGTCAGAGCACGACGCCTGCAGTGGATACTACAGAAGGTACAAATTCAGAGGCCTTTTAATCAGCAGCATCATACAACACAGACAAACATTTGACTGAATCCTTCTGGATTCCTCTTGCTGTTCGACAGTCTTCTACGGTTGGGTTTTCTGAGCCATGGTGATTTTAAATCATCTGTTTTGCAGACAGCCCCCCAGCAGTTTATTCAGTGGTAAGAAGAGCAACAGGTCCTACTAATGAACCAAAGAGGACCACAGGTACAGTTGTTGCTCTACATGACGCATGTAACCGATGATGATTAGGATGGGTCCACCCTTTAGATGAAGAGTCTTCTGTACTGTTTGCACATTGATGCAACTTGTGAAGGTGTTGCCTGGTTTTAACAGGAACAAGCAGCTCGGAGGTCACCTTTCCTGTTGTTTCTGAAACCTGTTGATCTGTGATTAGCAGAAATTGAAAAACCTCCAAAGTAAAGATCACACTCTAAGAACGATGCTGGTGGTCTGGTGACAACTGATCTTCTTCTGCAGGAGGTGTTCCAGGTGCCGCTTGTTCATCAGCGAGGACACAGAGGTAAGGCTGGTTTTTCTGACTGATCTGAGGACACATGTCTCGGTAAGGTTCATGTTCGCCGACATCAATTTAAAAACAAAATTTAACATTTGGGATCAGAACTGGATGTTCTGTTGGAACATCTGACCATAAAAGTCTTCTCCAGAAGACATGAAGCTTGTCCATGAAGACAATTTCAGTCAAGCTCATAGGTGCCAGTTTTTATCGAAAGTGAATCATCCGTACCTTCGTCCCATTTATATTGACAAGTTGTGCATTCCAAAAAGACTTTGCTTTGGGTGATTTAGTATTTAAGCTGTACAACACTTTTCTTATGAGCTGATTTGGGCATTTTTTGTCCATTTAGTCAATAATGGACAAAGATTCCCCCAATCTTTAAAGAGGGCTTCTGCAAACTAACTTTATGATATTTAAAATGTGTTTTTCATTAGTTCTATTATGCAGAGGGGAATAGCTTTTACAATAGAGGCAAACTGACGAAAATTCAATCTGGAAGACCGACCCCCTCCTCTGCTCCGTCCAATGACCCCACCATGCGTCCCCGCTCCAACCAATCAGCATCGAGTACGCATTTCCAATTCAGCCAATCAGCATCGAGTCCGCATTTCCAATTCAGCCAATCACCGTCCAGGGCTCCGCTTTAAAGATCTTCACTCACCGACTTCCTCGCTCTTCAAGCTGAGCCTGGACCCTCCTCTTCCCCACCTCCACCATCTGGCCTCCTAGCTCCTCCATATTTTCCTACCTCCTCAGGCCTCCACTCCACCACCAGTCAGATCCCAGGGGGAAGACATCTCTAATTCTATTTATAAGTTGTTCATTCAAGCTCATGTCATTCTCAGCGTTCGTGTCCATAAACCTGGGCCAGAATTTTCACAATCTATATTTAAAAGTGAGACTGTCATGTTTTGGTTTAAGCCGGGAGACTCTAGAGCAGCACACCAGGAGAACAGGAAAGGTTTAAGCAGGTTTATTGAACTGATGTTTTCTGGCATGGTCAGGATTCCGTAATCATCGGCCGGTATGGGCTCACTTCGAGAGAGAGAGAGCTGTTAGGGTCAGGAAGATGGTTGCGAATCCGGGTGGTATGAATGTGGGTCTTACTTGTGGGAGAGTTGGAGTAGGCAAACCATGGAGGCTGAGCTTGGCAGGTGAGCGTGCTGTGTGAACAGCTTCCTTTGGTGTTTGTTGACATTGGAGGGTGAACAGGCAGGGCAGGTCAAGCGAGAAGTGAGACCCAGATTCTTCTAAAAGACTCTTAGGCTGAGGTAACTTCAATGAAGGAGTTACTAACCGAAAGGACACTAAACCACAGTGGATTGTTGCCAACACGAAAGAGCCAGGACCACGGAGGATTTTATCGAGAGCAGGGTTCAGCAAACAGCAACCTTGAAGGAAATATCAGAGCCAGGGAATAACAAAGGCAAAGGCATGAAGGCAGACACAGAGCAGGGTAGGTTTGGTCTGATTTCCAATCGGCAGAGTAAACAGTCAGAGGCCTCCTTCGGAGTCTAAGCTGTTTATGAAGCTCCTCGGTAATTGCTCCTGATGCGGTGCAGCTGTGTAGCTGCTCCTGCCTGTCAGACCCTAAAGGAGGAAGAGAGACACAACACTCACACATCACAACAAACCTGCACACAGCTCCATGGCCTGACAGAATGGGAGAATGGTTTCTGGGCAGAAAGATGGAAGGAGGGATTGTTGGTAACCGAGAGATGCCTCGAACGATGACAGACCAGTAGCAGCAGAAATGAGTGGTTTATAGGCATATTCAGCCCAGATAAGATTTTTACACCAGGTTTTTGGGTTATGGGTGCAGAAGCATCTCAGGCTGTTCTGCATCTCCTAATTTACCCCTTCGCATTGTCTGTTGGTCTGTAGGTGAAGGCCAGGAGAAAATTTGGGTTGAGCGCCAAGGATTGAACAGAAATCTTTCCATACCTGTGATATGAATTGCGTGCCTCGGTCGGAGATGATTTCTGTTGGGAATCCATGAATTCTGAAGACGTGGCGGAGGAGGATCTTAGCAGTGACAGCGACAGAGGGCAATTTGGTCAGGGCGATGAGGTGACAGGCTTTAGAGATGTCATTGTTTTGTTGACGGACTTGACCCACATGCAGAAAATCACTCAGGAGGCAGAGAAAAAGTTTAACAAGTTTATTTTTGAACAGAACTGGGTTATGGTGTGAGGCCCGGGACTGAGGCACATCACTGCACAGAGAAGGAAGATCGGGTAAGTATGGAGTTGATCTGGTTAATGATAGTAATTGGAATTTAGAGTGGTTGGAGGTGACTGGCTGGGGCTCGATGCATGTTTTTATTGCGGGCACAGATGGGGCAAGCGTTAATGTACACCACTACATCCTGGCTGAGCATGGGCCACCAGAGGTATTTACGAATGAAGGCAATGGTGCAGTTGGAACTGGGATGACCAGAGAAACGGTCAAAGGACCGGGTGACTGACAGGACATAGAAGCAATTTGGGGGCCCTCTTCTAGGATCAGGTTCATTGGCTTAAGCTTGCCAGACACGATCCTTGATTCCCCAATAAGTACGGGTGCCCCTGGGGGGCACCCGTACTTATTAATCTGGTTCGGGAGAAGATGCTCCCCAGTCTCACCTGCTGCTGTCGGTCCGTCAGGAAGCTGTTGATCCACTGACAGGTGGAGGCTGGGACGTTGAGCTGGGTGAGCTTCTGGTGGAGGATGTCTGGTATGATGGTGTTGAAGGCCGAGCTGAAGTCTACAAACAGGATCCTGGCGTAGGTCCCTGGGCGGTCGAGGTGTTGCAGGATGAAGTGTAGACCCAAGTTAACAGCATCATCTGCCGACCTGTTTGCTCGGTACGCAAACTGCAGGGCGTCCAGTAGAGGGCCTGTGATTTCTTTCAGGTGCTTCAACACCAGCCGCTCAAAGGATTTCATGACCACAGACGTCAGGGCTACAGGCCTGTAGTCATTTAATCCTAGGATGGTGGGTTTCTTGGGCACTGGGATGATGGTGGATCGTTTTGAAGCAGAGGGGACCTCACACTTCTCCAGTGACTTGTTGAAGATCCGGGTGAAGATCGGAGCGAGTTGATGTGCACAGGCTTTCAGGCATGATGGGGAGACATTATCAGGTCCTCCAGCTTTCTTTGTTTTCATGCGCTGAAAGAGCCTGTTTACATCTTCCTCAGAGATCTTTAGTGCAGGCAGAGGATCTGAAGGTAGGGGGTTGGTTGCTTTACTGGTCGAACCTGTTCCTGAATGGGATGTGGAGGAGTTGGTTTGAGGTGTGAATGGCTTCTTGTCATGTCTGCAGTAAAGCATTCAGACGGTTGGCCAGGCGAGGACTTTGTTCAGGAAGGGTGGTGGGGCTTCTGTAGGCAGTCAGGTTTCTCAGACCAGTCCATACAGCCGAAGTGTCACCAGTAGAAAGGCTGTTTATCAGCTTCTCACTGTAGCTTCTCTTGGCTGCTTTGATCTCCTTTGTTAGTCTGTTCCTGGCCTGCCTGTACCGCGCCCAATCTCCACTGCTGTGAGCTTCTTCCTTGTCCCTGCGCAGATTCCTGAGATGTGGAGTGAACCATGGCTTGTTGTTCCCAAAGGTGCAGAAGGTCTTGGTCTGCACACACACGTCCTCACAGAAACTGATGTATGATGTCACCACATCAGTTAGTTGGTTTAAATCAGTGGCTGAGGTTTCAAAAACAGTCCAGTCTGTGCATTCAAAGCAGGCCTGTAGCATCTGCTTTGATTCCTCAGTCCACTTTTTAACAGTGTGAACCACGGGTTTGGAAGCTCTTAGTTTCTGTCTGTAAGTTGGGATGAGGTGGATGAGACAATGATCCGAAAGTCCCAGAGCAGCCCTGGTAACAGCATGGTATGAGTCCTTAAAAGCTGAGTAACAGTGGTCCAGTGTGTTTTTGTCTCTGGTGGGACACTTAATATGCTGTCTGTATTTTGGGAGCTCATTAGAGAGATCTGCGCTGTTAAAATCTCCCAGTATTATGATGAAAGAGTCAGGCTGTTTTTTCTCCATGTCTGTAATCAGCTCAGCAAGATGTTTTTCAGCGGCAGAAGTGCAGCCATGCGGAGGAAAATATGAGCCGATTATTATGAACGAGGAAAACTCTCTCGGTGAATAAAACGGTTTGCAGATTATGGAAAATGACTCCAGATCCGGACTACATGTTTTCCCCAGCACTTTTATGTCTCTGCACCGACCTTCATTTATATAAAAGCAGATTCTGCCTCCTCGCTTCTTCCCTGATAGCTCCGCGCTGCGATCCGCTCTGAACAGCTGGAAGTCCGGTATCAGCAGTACGCGGTCCGGGATGTTGTCACTCAGCCATGTCTCGGTGAAGCAGAGAACCGCTGATCTGCGGAGGTCCGAGTTTTTACCGGTGAGAAGAAGTAGCTCGTCCATCTTGTTGCTTAGAGAGCGGACATTTGCCAGATGTATTGAAGGCAGTGGTGTACGAAGTCCTCTTTTGCGGAGCTTTACCAGGGCGCCAGCTCGCTTTCCCCTCCGACGCTTCCGGCACAGTATCCTGTAGAGCACCGCTGCTCCGCTTGCCAGAAGCTCAGTGAACCTCGGATCAATGAAGGATGGTGAGAAAAACCCAAAAGAGGACTCTCTGATGCTGAGAAGTTCCTCTCTACTGAATGAGACCACCGAATTGTGGCCCGAGACCACAGTACTGTGGCTCAAAAAACATAAAAACACACAAAATACAAAAACAAGGAGAGAGCGAAGCTCCGAAGCTGCCATCGTCGGCGCCATCTTGATTAACCAGGAAGTTAGCAAATTCATTGCAGGCCCTGGTAGAGTGGAGTTCAGATGCTACAGTTACAGGAGGGTTTGTTAACCTGTCGACCGCGGCAAATAATGCAGGAGCATTGTTAATGTTTTTGCTGATGATCTCAGAAAAAGATTTCATTTTTCAGTTGTAGGTTATATCTGTATAGTCTCTCTTTATAGATAATATAGTGAACCTGGAGTCCAGTCTTTCTCCACCTGCGTTCAGCTTTTCAACACTCCTGTTTTTCACTTCTGACTGGTGGAGCTCTTCTCCACGGAGACATTTTCTTCCCAGAAACGACTTTTACTTTAATTGGAGCAAATGAATCAATGATGTCTGAGATTTTAGAATGAAAGTTTTCTACCAGCTCATCTACAGTGTTACAGGGCAAAGTGGAGGTAGAAGAGTAAATCTGGTTAAAGGTTTCAGCAGCACCGTCCTTAAAGATGCGTTTTCTTATCATGTCTCTTTGGCAAACTGAGTCATTGGAGATGATGCTTTCAAAAATAACAGAAAAGTGGTCAGAAGGGCAACATCAGTTACAGACACCTTGGAAATGTTTAGACCCTTAGTGATGATCAAGTCCAAAATATGTCCTGTTTGTGCGTTTGCTTTTTAAAACATGGTTGAGTCAAACCAACATTTCTAAGAGTGTCACATGATCATTGACTTCTGTCTTCAGGATTGTCCATGTGAACGTTGAAGTCTCCCACAAAATAAAACAGTCATAATCAACACATATCACAGATAAAAGCTCATTAAAATCACTGAAAAAAGTTTGTTTTGGGACTTACGGAGGCCCTGTAAATATTCAAGAAACAGGGGTTCGGACCGGGCTCTTACCTGGAGAGCCAAAATATTCAAAACTTGAGTCAAACTTGCCCAAAATACTTTTTTACACTTTATTAAATCTTTAAAACAAAGTGCCCCCCCCCCCAGGTTTTTCCTGGACATGCTCATTTCTGATGGAGTTACCACTGGGGCCCAGACTGTATCACAGAGAAGTGATTTGAAGACACGAGCGTTAAAGACTGCAGCTTCTTTACTTTCTATGTTTGCTAAAAGCAGGAATCATTTACAGATGAAGTTAAATACTGAGCATGATGTGAGACCAGTGGTTCTTTGTACACTGAGTCCCTCTTTAAAAGGAACGACATTCAGTTTAAACCTTTATTAATCAGTCCAGTTTTCTGATGCTCAGAGCTGATGAACTCCATCTCTTAGTTGCCCTGAGGATGAAACAAACCTGCTAAACTGGTTCTGATGGAGTTCAGTGAACCATGAATGAATGATTTCTGCAGCTCCTCACAGGTTTATCAGACCAACATCAGTAACAAAGAGGAGCAGTATGTCCGGATGTCCTGCTGAGTATTCTAGTTACTGGCAGTCAGTTAGGCTCAGATTCAGCATTAATCTTCTACTAAAACTGTAATAATGAGACTGTTGATGAGAGTCCTCCTCCTCCTCCCAGTTAACACGGGTTCTACTGACTGAAAAAAACAAGTTGATCTAATCATGTAAGAATGTAAAAGCTATCAGCTACCTGGAACCAAAGAGGTGTGTCCTCCACCTTCAGGTTTCCCTAACCTAAACCGGTTTGAGATGAACGAAGCTGGGTTAACTGGACATTCTGCTCTGTTCTCTGAGCTCAGTAGATCTGGTGCTTCTGTGAAGGTGGTGGTACAGGTCCCTGGCAGAGAAATGACGTGTGAGGACCTGCTTGTTGCTCTCTGACAGGAAGATAAAGATTTTGGTGGTGTTTGGGAACCTCCTGCATGGTAAGATCAGCGTCTTGGAGCCTCTGTAAGATTATTCTGTGATCGACTGGATCAGGTGCAGCACTGAGATCTAACAGCATCCATTATCTGAGGCCAGGAGCAGATCTTTAGTGACTTTCAGCAGAGCTGTTTCAGTGCTATGATGAGCTCTGAAACCTGACTGAAACTCTTCAAACTGATCGCTACTCTTCATGTTCTGTTTCCTGTGTTTGTAGGTGAGGGACATAACAATGAATAATGTCTGACACTGAAGAGCCAGGACAGCTGGAGAAATTTAGACAAAGTCATAATTCACAAGCAAACGCTTGATCACATTTGAGAGACCACCCTCCTTATAGATAGTAACAGTCGACCTCCTGGCTAACAGTACGCCACAACCCTGTCACTAACAGGATGTGTGTATAAAATCAGATGATTTTGACCAGGACTTGTACAGGTTCAGGAAATGGACCGCTAACATCTGTGCAGAAACCAAACATTCTGGACAAACTGTTCAGACTTACACAGAGATGTGAAAGAGTGTTTGCTTCCTTCCTGGTTTCCTAATTTTTGTATGTTTGTCACACTTAAATGTTTCAGATTAAATACATTTACAGATTAGAAAAAGAAAACACAATTGAACACAAAACGCAGTGAAAGAATAATCAAAACTGCAGTTAAAGGTTTGTGATTCCTGGCAATGAGTTTTTTACAGCCCTGCGGAGGATTTTTGGCCCACTCTGCTTTGCAGAATTGTTGTAATTCAGCCACATTGGAGAGTTTTCTGGCCTGAATCGCCTTTTTAGGGTCATGCCACGGCATCTAATTGGATTCAGGTCATGACTTTGACTAGGCCACTCTAAAGTCTTCACTTTGTTTTTCTTAAGCCATTCAGAGGTGGACTTGCAGGTTTGATGTGGATAATTGCCCTGCTGCAGAACCCAAGTGTTCTTTAGCTTGAGATCACAAACCGGTGGTCAGACATCCTCCTTCAGGAGAGCAGCTAAAGAACTTGATTTACAACCATGGAAGAAATCACTGTCGCCATGAGAAGCTTGCAAAGTAATCAATCTCCCGGTCTGGATGGATTTCCTGTTGAATTTTTTAAAACATTTCAGGATAAATTGTCCCCATTGCTGCATATGTTATATAAGGAATCATTGCATTATTTTTGTCTCACTGTCTCCCACTTTTCCTGCCGAAACCTGTTTTTAAATAATTGATCAACATATTTCTGACTTCCTATGGAATGGAAAGTCCCCCAGGATCCGCAAATCTGCACTTCAGAGATGCAAATTCAGCAGCAGATTGTCACTTCTTAAATTCCAGTTTAATTATTGGGCCGCACATCTCCACAAAATCTCCTTTTGGTTTAGATCTATGGGTCTTCCAGGGTGCAGCCCTGTTTCTCATCCTCTCTAAATGCTTTACACACTCCTTCCATCCAACCCCTCTGACTTCACAAACAACCAAACAGCTCACTCTACACTGAACGTTTGGTATCACTTCAGGAGGCACTTTTTAATTCATTTAATTTCATTCAGCACCTACGTTGTCTCCTCTATTGAGGAATCATCTGTTTCAACCTGCGCTTACTGATCATCTCCCTTTCTCATCTTTTTATAATTATTTTGATACCATGTCCATCATTCTGTGTTTACTCCTGTTATCTTTGACTCATAATTACATGTGTTTCTCTGTGTGCTGTTAGTGTCCCTTCATAGCCAAGCTGCAGTCCTGGATGTGTATGAGGGGGCGGAGTCTGTCCTGCTGGCCTGCTTTTATGGAGGAATAATTCCTGAAGAAGATCCATCAGTTAAATGGACTCGTAATGATGGCAACCCCAGTGTTTTCCTCCTGAAACAAGGAGGAGATGACCCAAGAGGACAAAACCAGATCTACAGAGGAAGGACATCAATGAGTCCTGATGCTCTGGAAACTGGTGACTACAGCCTCACTTTTAGAAACCCACCGGTTTCACGAGATTTCCTCAGACTTCCTGTCTTTGATGGGTTCCCGATTCAAACCCCTGCTCTGTCTGTCCCAGTCGTTGTGTCCTTGGGCAAGAACCTTCACCCATCTTGCCTGCTGTGTGGGAGTGGTGGCCTAGTGGCTAGAGAGCAGAGTGTTTGTCTCACGGAGAGGCCACAAGCACCCTGGTTTGAATCCCACAGCCTGCCACTCTGGCTCCCTGAGCAAGACCCTTAACCCCAGAATGCTCCCCAGCCACCGCACAGTGCAGCCCACTGCTCCCTAAGGGACGGGTTAAATGCAGAGGAGAATTTGTTTGGAATGTACAACTGCAATGACAAATAAAGATTATAAAAAAATAGAAAAAAAATCTATGAAGTTGGAACTCTTGAATGTAAAAGGTTCTGGTTCTAGTTTCTGAAGAATACCTGTTGCTGCTTCTCTTTGGATTATTGTAATGGTTTGTCTTCTCAGATGTTCAAGTGGAGGTGGAGGTGAATAAAGAAGCAGAGTTTGTCGTCCTGCCCTGCAAAACATCTGCAGATTTACCAAAGGACACCACAGTGGAGTGGACCCGATCAGAACCAGAATTTATGTTTGTTTATGTGTATCCAAACACAAGCAAGCAACGTACAGAACAGAATGACCTTTACTGTGGCCGTACTGGGATGAATGAAGAGCTGCTGAGAACTGGAGACCTCAGTCTGACCCTGAGGTACCCCTCAGACAGAGACAGTGGACGGTACATCTGCACCATCTACAGAGACAAGGACATCCTGAGACAGAGAGTGGTTCTGCAGCAAGTCAAACCTCTGGATTCAGGTACAAAATATCAGAGATCAAAGATCTAGATCCAGGTCAAAGGTCGGATGTTCAGTTGTCTTTTTCTCTCCACTGAAGGTTTACCAACCTGGGCCACAGTTCTCCTGGTGGTTCTGCTGGTTGTCTTGATGGTTGCAGGTGTTCTAGTATATCATTTCCGGTACTATTTCATGTCAGGTAAGTTTGTCTCCATGAAGCCAATATCAGACGTGAGCTTGACAGAACCTTATTCTAGCAGCAGTACAAGGTCCAGTTCTTGGTCCTAGTTACAAGCTTGAGCTTTTCTTGTAAGAAGGATCCAACCCTAACTTCACTGTTCCTTGCTCCCAGCACTCATCATCTTGCAACTTTAAGATAAGCTCCAACAGATTTAATAAATAACTATAATAAGTATTTACACAGCAAAGTCTTAACCTTTAGATTTAAATCAGTTGTGATGGAGCAGGAAATCTTCTAAACATGCTGAGTACCTCCTGAACCATAAGGGATGAGGGGTAAAAACCAGGTTTGTTTTAAAGGGCCCATTTCCTTTAGGACCCACTAAGCGTTCCCCTACATTTAAAATTGCGTTTTTGGGAAAACCGTTACTTTTTTTTTGGACCTGTTTGGTTCGTAGTACGCCTAAAAACGTGACACCGGGAGATTTTTCGGAAATGTTTGGAAATATTTCAGAAACTAAATAAAATCAGTTTGGTTAAAAATCGTATTATTTCTGGGTTTTTTGTGTTATAAATTTAGGCCCTATTATGGGAAAGCCAGCTTTGGGTATTTGTTAGCTTTTTCCTCACACATCCTCCAGTTCGCATCCTTCGGGTTTTTGAAAACCATGGCTTCCTCTCTCCCCCGGTACTGACCCAACAGGCTCGGGCCTCCCCCCCCCCCCTTTCTCCAAACCTTCTTTCGCTCTCTTTTTTCATTTCTGATCTGACAAAAGCTATAAAAGAGCGCTTCCCAGTCTGTTGTTTTTTGTGTCTTTCCCAAATCACATCACTTCAGACTGTGGGACCATGAGAAGGTAATCAATTGTAATGGAAAATGGATCCAACCGTGTTAAACTGACCCGATCCGGCCCAACCCGAATAGATTAGGTACTAATAGAAAAGGGGCACTAGATTAGCTAAAGCAACGGGTCATAAATGAAAAAATGAATTCTAATTTAAAAGCTTTCAACCCGCCCATCCCTGATGATACAAAAAAACCCTGTAAAAAACGAATACAGAATTATTCAGACTCCGAAAGCTGATCACAGACACAAAGATGTCATTCATGCTGGTTGCTGGTTCTATACATCCAGGATTCTCATATATAGTAGTTCATGAAGTCTGAAGAACGTACAGCTCTGTCACTTAGCAGGTCAGAGGGGGAAATACTTGAATCCAGGTAGGCCGCTTACCTGGAGGGGTTTGGAGTAAACGGTGGAGAGATGGCTGGCAGGTGTTGTTTCTTGAAGTCCAGGAGAATTTAATTCAGAAGATCCAAGATGGAGGGATTTTTCGGGCCTTAAAAACTTTTAAAGGGAAAACTACAAAAAAAGAAAACCCTTTCTGGGTCTCTGTTTAAGTTTTTCAAAAAAGGAAAACCCAATCAGCCAAAACCGTTTCCCAAGATGTTTTTGCCCAAGCGGGAGCTGGGAGTTCAGCAGAATTTTGGTTTAGCATAGGGATAATAAAGATTTTTGGGAGAAAAGGTTGGCACCCTTGAGGCAGGAACACAGTTAAATTTTCTAAATAAAGGCCCAAAACTGAAAATAAAAAATGGGTAAAGGGAAAAGGGGGCCCAAAGGGACCCATTTTGGATTCCCCTCAATTTTGAATAAATAAATACCCCTGAATGAGGGGGGGGGTTTTATCCCAAAACCCTCAGCCCCAAACGGAAATCCGGGTTGTTCTGATCCTTTCATTCAGATTGGGACAAACTGGCCCCCATTGTATCCTATGTCAATGCAACGCATTTCCACCTTTTAGAGGTGCATAATGCCCGCAGGGGCAGGGAAAAAATGGTTTTTTTGCCACTTTAAGCTGTAGTTTAAATTATGGCAAGCAAAACCCCTTTAAACCCACTCACAGATAGAATATGCGATACTTTTAAAAACCCAGGCTTTAAATTCCTTTTCAATTCGTTATTTAATCTTGAAAATTTTTCTACGGGTTTTTAAAGGGGGCCAGAGAGAGTTTTTGGGCAGTTTTGGGGAAACATTGGCTCTGACGGTTTCAAAAAACCGATTAAAACAATCCCAGTTGGGTTTAAGAAAAAATGGGAAGGGTTTACAATAAAATTAGGAACGGTTACAAAAAACCAAAGAAAAAAATTTAGGGAATTGTTAGGAATTAACTGAGTTTTGGAGAAAAAACGGGCCAACATTTTAACAGAAAAAAAAGGGTTTACCAGTATTCCAAAAGGCCCCCAAAAATGAATAAAATTTGAAAAATAAAATTTTTTCCCAATTTTTGGGAAATGATCATGTTTAAAACGGAAAAATCCAAAATTTTTTAGCATTTCCGGGGGCTTTTAATGTTTTTCCCTTTGGTCTGGGGGGGGAATAGGAGCCTAAAATTTTGAACGGAAGTTATGGGGACCATCAGACCCCCGCGGGCTTTTCTGCCCAAACTTTTTTGTCCTTTTTTTGTCCTTCAGAATACAAGGTTTGGGGGTTTGGATTCAGGGGGGATGGCCCTCCCTGCCCTCAGAACCAAAATTTCACCTCCCTGAAGATGCTAGGTGGAGGGAAGGTTTGTGATGGGGGAAAGGTCCATGCCCTTGAAAAACGGTTCTATATCTGAAGAACAGCACCATTCTACAGAACCAAAACCCAAAAGAAAAAAGAAATACCTTTTAGAACTGGAGACCTAAATTGATTTTAAAGCATCCCCACAGATCAAAACAGTAAAAAACCCTACACCTGCCCCGTCTCCGCGGGGAAGGGAAACATCCTATGAAGAAAAAATTTTTCATCCCCGGGGAAAAGGTCAGGGGTTTAAATCTGATGTTTTTGGGTTTTTTTTCCCAAATCGGGCTGATTATTTTTGGGGAAAAAAGGGTATCAGGGGGCTCATTAGAAGGTGGAAGAGTCAAAGAAAATTGATTTTAAGATGCAGCATTTTTCCCCAATGGGCAACACTTAACTTTATAAAGATGAAGGGAAAGCATGAGGGGATGAACGAATTTTTTCCCAAAACCCCATTTGTTTGAGGTGGGGAAGAAAGAACTGAAGTTTTTTTAAAAACACAGTTTTATTCACACTAGTATGCCCCCCCAAAAACATTTTCAAACCAAATTTTAAAAACCTCTCTTGAAATTTGGTTTTTAAAAGGGCAAAAAAACTAACATGCATAATAAAGAAAAGGTCATAAGCTCACAACTGCACTAAAATAAAGAAAAAAGGGTTACACAGACAGGCTCCCACAAAGCAGCTTTAAGTTTTTTTCAACAAGCAGAATTACAACCCTTTTCTGTCACCATAGATCTACAGGGCTTTTGAGTAAAACTCTCCTAAACCCAACAGCGTTACAGACTTAAACCTCCCCTTTTATCCCCGGGCCACACAAAAAACCTCCATTGGGTGTTTTCTTTGGGCTTTTTCTTTTACTGCGATTTACCCTGCCCCTGTAAAAAAGGGGGGGAACTTCACTTAATAAAATAACCACCCCAATTTTTGTTTTAAACCCAAGCTATTATAGAATAAATCAGGGAGAGTGATTAAACAAGATTTTTGCACAAAAAAATGCCCTTTTTTTGCTCTGCCAGCTGAGGGGAAAATTTAAGGTGTGGCACTGTTCTGAATGAAAAAGGGGACCCTGATTAACTTTTACCCAAAGCTGATACAGAAAATTTTTTTAAATCTGAGCCCTAAAGGGGGGGTATAGCAGTTTAAAGCGTCCCCCCCCAATCGTTGGTCTCAGAATCTAGGCCTGGGGGGTTTTTCCTGACCAAAAAGCTGTCACAAATCTTCCCATCAGAGGGTTTCAGGTCCACCCTTTTTGGCCCCACCCAACAACTCCTATAGTAATTTTTCTCTCATTTTTGCTGCACAGTCTTTGCTTTTTTCCGTTTTTTTGACCTAGAAAAATTTTTCTACAACTACCTGTGTGTATTCATCAATAAATAGGAAATGTGAAAATGCCTGTGTGACATCCGTGCAGGTGGACCTAGACTGCAGACATAGGGGTTAACCTGGGGTCACTTAAGCATGTATGAGTCCATTAAAAACAAAACTAACGTTTGCCTAAAAGGAAAAAGGCCTAAATTTAAAAGGGTTTCGCAAATTTCTAGGTGTGAAACCCCCGGGGATAGTGGGTTGGAGAAAGGGGGGAGCTGAGAAATACCCAAGCAAAAAAGGGAAAAAACCCGAAATTTGTTAGAAAAACCCTAAGGGGGGGAAAACCCAAATTTTACCCGTTAAAGGGTTCTTCAAACCCAGTTTCCAAATTTTTTTTATTAAAAACGCCAATCCACTAATAAAACAATTTTTTTTCCCCTTAATTGGGCCCGGGTTAAGGGGAAAATTAGAAAAGGAACCCTTTGGAAAACCAACCTTTTAAGCCCCAAATTGATGATCGGGGTCTCCCTGCCCAGGGCCGTGCTCATTTTTTTTTGGGCCTGAAAAAAAACCGGATACCCAAAAAAAACCCTGAAAACTGGGGGGTCGGGCCTCTGTTGTTTTCCGTATTTTGGGCCCTCGCAGGAATTAAAACCCCCCAAAGGGGACCCTGTAAAGGGAAAAAAATTCTTAACCTTTAAAAATAATTAAAACCTGAGAAGACCCCATCACCCGGGGCGTGATCCCGCCTTGAAAATTTTGGTTTTGAAGGGCCCCAAAAAGGGAGACCATTTTTTTCAGTGCGGGCGGGGAAGCAGGGTTTAAGAAACCCCCGGGGGGTTAACAGCCCAAGGGCTGCAGCCAAGCATCCCCAAAAAAGTCTCAGGAAAAAATTTGGGAACCGGAAAAAAACCAAATAGCCCGTAAAACAGGAGCACAGTTTTCCCCCAAAGCTGTGTTTCCCGGGAAAAGGGGGGCAGAAATAAGGGTAATGACAAAAGGGGCAGGATTTGGCCTCAGGGGACTCAGGGCCCAAAGTTTAATGGGGGAGCCAGAGACAAGCTGAAGAGTAAGACAGTAAACTGGTCAACAGTAGAAGCCCTGAAAGCCAAACTGTAGATACCTTCTCTGTTCTGTGTGGATACGAACGTAGAAGTAGGCATACTTAATATCAGTCATTTTGTGATGGATGAGCCACAAATCAAGGTTGTTGATGAGGACCCAAATGACAAAAGGACAGAGGCAGATGCATGATGAAGAGTGACATGAAGAGTTTAATAACTGAAAAAAACTGGGAACTTTCAGGAAACTGGAACCAGCATCAGAAAAAATGTAGAAACCAGAGGGAACAATAAAAACTAATGAACTTAAAAACATTGAGGATGTGATTTTAACAAGGAAACTAGGTGAGTACAATCAACAGAATGAATGGCAGCTGAGATGGGAGGAGGCTGAGGAACTGAGGAGATTAATGACACTGCAGAAACATGGATTAACTAGAACTTGGAACCAGACAAAAGTCATCACAACGTCTATGGTTTATGCCCAAAATCCTCCTACAACAAAGAAAGGCAGGATAATTAGTCAACCCTGGGGTCAGAGGGCAATAGATTGCACTCCTAGGATGAAAGTCTTTAACAAACAGTGTGCTTACCTGGCTTAGCCTACAGAAAGATAATAATAGCCAAAATTCACATCTATGGCGCCATTAACCCCTGAAGCACACCATGTCAACAGTGAGAAGACCCCAAAGAGAGAGACAGTAGCCTCCTATGTGCTACTTATAGCAAGGACCCCCGGTGGGGCTAACCCTTTTCTGTTAACGGGGCCGGGGAAAAATGACTGATGCCCCTTGGGTACCTGTGATACTAATTAAGGTTTAATCATTCGGCCAAAAAAGGGGGCAGCAGGGGCATTTTCCTTATTAAAATTTTATTATTATATTTTGGTTTTAAAACCCTAATACCCAACTGAAATGGGTTTTTCAGGTCCTTCGTTCAAACAGTTTTTTTACTTAAACCCAAGAGCTGCTGCGCAAATTATACCTTTTCATGTTTTTTTGTTGTTTTCTAAAGCCCCAACAGGTGGGGGTGGAATAAAGGGGTGGGAGTTGTTGAGCTGCCCTGCAAAAAGGGCACAGTTCCCCCTGCCTGAAGACTCTAAAGTAGAGGGAGCCAGCAGATCAAGAAGGCCCAATGTGTATGAGAAAATTTAAACATCCTGAAAAACAGAACCCCGTTCTTTTAGAAAAAGAACCAAGATGAATGACAACCCGGTGAAAAACTAGAGGGCCTCAGTCTGCTCTGAAAAAAACCCCCCTGATGGGAGACAGCGGACCTACAAACCCCCACATCTACAGCAAAGGGCGGAGACATCCGATGGGAAAAAAAAGTTCAGCTCCCGGTCAAAGGTCAGTGGGTTTAAAATGGACATTTTTTTTTTTTCCACTCAGCTGATTAGTTGTGTTGTTTTCCCGGGTTTTCACGAGGGGGGACAAAAACATTTAATGAGTTAAAATGGGGGAATCGCCAAACAGGGGCCAGAGTTATAGTTAAATATGGGGAAAATAAAGTACACCCCCTTTTTCCCTAAGAGGGTTTTTATTTCCCCAAATATTCCCGATGAAAAAAATGGTTCTAATGATGGGGGCGTTTTCCGAAATTTAATCAATTTGATCTTTTGGGATCTGGGTTTGTTTCCCCGTGGGTGGGGTTTACTGGGGGGGGCTGGGTTGGGGGTTTTTTTTGGGAGTAAAATCGGTTTCTGCATGCGGTGCTTCAGGGAGCCTGCGCCATGGGAAATAGGTTTTCGGGGCCCGGTGGGCCGGGGCCCCCCTACGGGTAAAGGGCCTTTGGGGGGGGCTTAGGTTTTTCCCCCGGGGTTCCTGCAGCGTGTCGCCCCCCGGGGTTGGGTCCGGCCGGGGCCCGGGGGGCTTTGGTCCCCGGTGGGTATGTTTTCTGGGGGTTTTTTTTTCCCTTGCATGCGTTTTTACGCCCCCGCCCAGGGACCTTCTGACCCTTGGTGGGGTTTTGAGGCCTTAAAAAAAGGGGGGAAAGGGACCCTATCATTGCAAGTGCTCTCCCTTCAAGGATGCTTTGCCCGAGGGGGAGGGGTCTGTGGGGGGGGGGGTGGGGGCGAAGTCAACCCGGGGGAGACAACCCCCCTGTCCCTTTTGGTTTTTAGGAGGTTGTTCGAATGTTGGGGTCAGTGTAGGTTTTGTTCTGGGGTGGGGTGGGTGGTTGGCCTTGGGCAGGGATAGGTATTGAATGGGTCTGGGCGGTCCTGGTTCGGACTTTAGTTCCTGACAGTTTTTTGGTTCCAAATTTTGTCGGGAAAAGGGGGTTTTAAGGTCCCGGTTTTCAGCCTCTTTGTGGTGTGGGCTATGGCCTTGTGGCCAGTTGTGCTCTTTGGTTTGCTGGGCCGGCATCTGGGTGGTGTGTGTGGTGGTGCGTCGCAGGGTCTACTTGACTGCCTGGCTGGCGGTCTAAAATTTTTTTTTCAGGGGGGTGCCTTTTGCGGGGGGGGTTTGCATTTGGGGTGGGGCCCGCCCTTTTTGGGGCAGGTGTGGGGCCCGTGGCTGTTCAGGGGTTTGGGGTGGGGGCCCGCTTTTTCCTCCAAAAGGCATGGTTGGCTCCCATTTAGTCCCGGGCCCGGGGGGGATCAGTGATGGGTGCTTTTGTTTGGGTTTTGGGTTTTGGGGTTTGGGGGTGATTGGGTATTTGGTCGTTTTTCCCCCCCTCTTCCCGGGCCCCGCTCTTTTTTTTGGATGGGGGCCACGCTCTTGGTCGTGCTGCCCCTTCCGGGCCCCCTATTAGTTTTTTTTATATATAATATATATATATATATATTTTATATATATATATATTAATATAATTATAAATATATATATATAATAATATATAATATAAAATATAAAATAAAAAGTACCTAAAGCCCCAATTGGTTTTTCTCTCAGTCTGTCCGGTGGAGGTGGAAAAGGGGGCGGACTGTCATGCTGCCATTTAACAAAAACCTGAGCCCGGGCCCGGAGAGTTGAAGGTGCATTGGAGGGACAGAGAAGGCAGGGGGTTTTGTGTATCGGAAAACTCTGACCGCCCCGAGAAAAAAGAACCGCTTTACACAAAAGGAACACAGAGAATGAAAACCCGGTAAAAAATGGAGACATTTAGCCTGATTCGGGGACTCCACAGTAAGAGCAGGGAGAGACAGATGTTTAAAATTTAAAAGGGTATAAGGGGGGGACCCTTTTGGGAAAAGTTAAAAGGTTCTGCTCAAAGTTAAAGGTTTGTTTGTTTCTCATTTTGTTTTTTTTGTTTTTGTGTCTGTTTGTCTGACTTTGTTCTAAATCCTCTGCAGAGAAAAGACCGGTCCATGATCCAATCTGACGTTTGCTCAGAGAGAACATCTCAGTGAAGGATCTGATGGATGAAGAGGACACGGCTCCTTCCTCCAGACTCAGTATTGGGTTTGTCCAAAACTCGCAAACCGTTTTAAATCATTAAGAACTGTTTAAGGGAAAGGGGTGTGTTGGATTTTTCCCCGGAGTGACTCGTGTGGGGTTTAGCATATAAAAAATGTGTTCAAAAATCTGGGACGGGTTAGGAAAACCCCCAAATTTAGTGTGAATTAAGTCAGGGGGAACAACCCAACTGTTGGAATCTGGACAGGGACAGATTTTTTTCCCACGTGGAAAGAAAACTTTTGGCCCAAAGGGGGTTTTTTGGGGCCTTTTTTAGTGGTTTTTCATGTAATAAAATTTGTATTGCTTTAAACTAAAACGCCAGCAGCCACATTAAGCTAAACTAAGGGCATAAAAAATAATTTAAAAATAGTCAGTCCCTTTAAATTCCCTTTTATTAAAGCAAACCCAAACCCTAACTGGTGGCTGACAGAGGGGATACCACGTCTTTTTTCCCGCCGCTTTCCTGTCAAAAAAACCGTGGGTCAGGGAGAATCCCTCTGGGGGTCGTTCCTCGGGCCAGCCTTTTCCTTTAATCAGGGCCCCTTTTTTCCCCATGGTGCCTAACCCCCTTCTGGGTTTTTTTTTCATTTTGTTTGGGAAAAAAAATTTTAAAAAGTAAATGGGCTTTCCGTAACTAAGACTGTCCACACTCCATCTCTGATCCACCCCACAACTCCTGTTGAAGTTTAGGCTCCCCGGAGCCCCTCTTTATCAAAGCCCAAACCCCCCCCCAAAAAGAACCCCCTTTTTTTTCAAAAGCAAACAGTGGTCTTCCCACCTCCCTCCAGATATGGAAACTCCTCAGGCCCTCTGTAAAGGGTGGCTTGGCCTTAAAGGGACTGACTCTAAGCAGACTTTATTTAGCCAATCAGGAGCGGTTTTTGTTCCAGGGAAAAACAGACACAAATGAAGGGTTTTGGGTTTGGGGAAGTTTCCCCCCTTTAAAAGGGGCAAAACCCCCCCGAACCGGGTTCTGTAGTGGAGGCCAATTTCCCTGAAAAAAGGTTTTCCCAAAACAAATATTTATTTTGACCTTTATTTAACCAGAAAAGAGATTTACAATCTCATCTCGGAGAAGCCTTAACAATTTAACCCCTCAAAAAAAGGAGAAAAAAAATTTTTCTCATCAAAATAAGTTTTTAGCAGAAAATAGAATAGGACTAAGATGCACATTGGGCCTGGAATAAAATTTAAATATTTAATTTTTACCTTTAACAGCATGTTAACCCCAAACCCGGGAATTTAAAAAAGTTTGGGATTCCGTTTTTTCTTTATTTAAACCCTTTTCTATTTTTTTTTTTAAATTCCCGTAAAAATCAAAGTCCTGGTTTGAAAAAAGGGAATTTAATGAATTTATTCTTTTGTTTTTTCGGTGTTGTTTTCCTGCATGGGAAAGGGTTTATTTTTTCAACCGATGTTTAAATTTTGAATAAGGAGACAGAGTTTTTTTTCGTTTGGGGTTTCGGATCATTTCTCTGGATGTTGATGCTTTAAAGACAGTTTGATGAGGAGCGCCTCAGATGATGCTTCCTCCTTTGCAACATCCTCACTCTTATTTAATATGTGTATCTTTCTTGGCACATCGGGGGTATTAATTCTCTCATTTAAATTATTTATGGGAGTTATATTAATTGTACTGATAGGGATGTTCGGATGCAAAGCAAGTTTATTTATAGCACATTTCTGTAGTAAGACAATTCAAAGTGCTGTACATGAAAAAAAGAAAGAGTCATAATAAAAAGTACATTACAGTGGTATAAAGGTAATTAGACAATAAGAAGAATATTAGTAAAAGGGAATTAAAAAAAAGGGATAATAAAAAAAAAAATTAAAACAAAAAATTTAAAAGAAAAGAATGATTGAAAAAGAAATGAAAGGAAATTTGGATTTGAAAAATTTAAACCTAAAAATTTAGAGGGCCCTAGTAAAAGGGGCCACTCAAAAAAGGTTTTTAATCTTAAATTTAAAGCAATTTAGGGTTTCAGCATTTTTACAGTTTTCGGGGATTTTTTTCCAGATTATTTTAAAGCATAAGAACTAAAACCGCTTCCCATGTTTGGGGTTGGTTTCGGGTTTTTGGCAGAGTAGTTTTGACCAGAAACCTGAAGGTCTGGGTTTGCCCCACTGACAAAAAAGTCTGTAATGTATTTTGGTGCTAACCCAAATTCAATGTTTTTATAGACTAAACAAAAAGGTTTTAAAATCTATTCTTTTGACTACGGGGGAGCCGTGAAAGGGACTTTAGAACCCTGGCTTTTGTGCTCCAACTTTTTTAGTTTAGGGGGCCCCGGGGGCGGGTACCCCCTTCTGGTCAACTGCACTTTTCCTGATCCACTTTTTAGGCAGCCTGTGAAGACCCCTTTGGGGCGTCTTCAATTCTGCTAAAGATGAACGCATGAATTATTTTTTAAAGGTCCCTGAGACTTTAGTCCTTTAATCCTGGAAAATGTTCTTTAGGTGATAAAAAGGCCCGACCTCGTTACTTTTTTTAGGGCCCCTCAAGGTTTTCGGGGTCTGGCCACCCCTTTACCCCCATTTTTCCACCCTGTTTGGGTGGTTTCTGGGCTTTTATTAAACTGAAGCTGGGGTGTTTTAAAAATTTTTAAAACCCGCTCTTCCTTTGGTCCAAAATTATTCCCTTCAGTTTTTTTTGATTAAGCTGAAAAAATTTGGCCCACCCTTTGAATTGATTTTTTTTAAAGCTTTTCCCAGCGCTTGAAGGGTTTTCATATCCCCTGGGGGACATCAAACCCGTATAGCTGGGGGCGTCTCCCCTTTATTATGATAACTTACGTTTTTGTTTATTAAAATTTTTGAGTTAGGGGGACCTGTAGATATTGAATAGGAGGGGCCCAAGATGGCCCCCTTGGGGAAAAACGCCACTTTGTGTTTTTTGGTGGTCTCTGTGAAAAGTTACCTACCCCCCAAAAAAAGTCGCTGTCCTTCAAGTAGGTTTTTAAAACCAAGGGGAAAGGGTCCTTGAACGGGATGAAATTTGATGACGGTAATATTCATTTTTCCCTTAACCACTCGGCTTACTTGCAGTTCTTAGTAGTTTTTGGCAAAATTACACAATGGTTGGGTTTAAAAATCATCTGCTGCTGTTAGTGAAATAAAATAAAATGGATCTAGAGCTTAAAAACCACCAGGTTCACCATGAAACATGGCAAAGTTTCTCCAACGTGATGAATTTCAGTCACAAAATCAACAGCAGCTCAGTTTCCTCATGTTCTAATGCAGCTGTGGTCTAAGAATAGATCAAAAATCTACTGTTTTATTTCCACTTTTGGTTTTCTAAAACTCCCTTTCATGCGGGGATTTTTCAAAATCTAAGGTTTTTGGTAATCATACATACAAAATTCGGTTGAAATGCAAATTTTTTTTATTTAGTGATTTTTTTAAAATTTAAAATCCAGGGGTGACAGGGAAAGTAAAATTTTTTTTGGTCTTTCTTTTTGATTTCCTTTCAGGAAATCTAATGTAACTATGTTTCATAGTGAAAGAAAGAGCTTTTAACCGCACAATCCCAAAGGGGAACTCTTTTGGGACAAAACAGCTTTGTCCCCTTTAAAAAAACCATAACAGTGGGGTTAACTGGAAAAAAAGGCTTCAATTTGCTAGGTACATAAAGTTTGGACTCTGGGAATGGAAAAAAGTCATGGGGTCGGATGACCCAAGTTTGACCCGGGTTTTTTTTTTTTTTTTTTTCCAGAGTGAGGAGGCATCAGGGTAAAAAAGAGAGGCAGGTAAAATTTATGCACCCATCACCCTTTGTCCCTTTACTGCCCGGCCCTTTTGGGGGCAGGGGCTATGATTTTATGGTTGCTGCATTTGGGGGTCAGGCTGGGTTAGCAACATTAGGTTTCGGAGAATAAAGGTCACCTGACTCCCCTTAAAATTACTGAAGCCCGGGTTTTTTCCTCCAGGGGTTTCTTTTTTTCCCTGATGGTAGGGGCATTTTCCCAAATGACAATGCCGGATTCATGGGCCCCAAATTTGGTGAAAGGTATTCGGGGAAAGGGGGTGAGACATTTTTCTCACCCCCGGGCCACCAGAGCCCCAGCCCTTTAAACCCCCACTAAAGAATTTTTGGGATGTGGGGAAAGAAGGTTTTGGACTTTACCATCTTTAAAAGGAAAGATTTTGGGTTGAAATAAATCCCTTTTGGGGGGGAAAAAAAATCTGTGACTTTGGGCAGAACTTATCGAAACCCAATCCCCAAAAGAGAAGGGCGTGTGGGAAATTTCCAAGGGCTTGGTTTTCCAACAAAAAATATTATGTGCGTTTTTTTTTTTTGGGGGACGACTTTTTTTTTGGCGGGGGGGTGTAGGGTTTAAAAAAAACCCCCCTACGAATCCCGGCGGGGTTGTACTACTTGGGTACAATTTTCTGCGTAAAAAAAGGTTTTGGTGTAAGTCTAATAAAATCAGTTTATTTCTACTTTAGCTTTAATAAAAAAATCATAAAAGGGGTTGAAAAACCCGGGGCCGGGCCTGAAAAGGAACGGGAAAACATCAAAAAACAAATGAAAAAATTTTCCTGTTTTTAAAACAAAGTACCAACAGCCTTCACAGTTTGACTAGATTATATTCTACTAATTAAATATTTCAGAGTAATAAACACGAAATGAAGCTTTTTAAAATCCAAAGGCCGTGCCCCCCCCTTCACAGCGGACAAAAACCGTTCCAGTTAAATTTTTATTCCCATTTAAAACCACGGACGCCCCTTTAGCTCCATGTGTGCAGCTCTGAGCTCGCCCGGCTGCTGGGGGAAAGGGCCAGTCAGGAGATTTTTTCGGGACTATGTGGGGTGTTAACACCCCTTTCATCCGCTCCATGATCGTCTACACAAATGTTTTGGGAGCAGTTGTAGCTTTGGGAAATGGGTATAAAATGTTTATTTCAGTAAGTGGGTTTTCTACGGGTTTTACCCGCGTCCCTTCTCTGCATAGAAATGCTAATGAGAAAACTTCCCTGGGACTCCCTTGTTTAACAAAAAGGGATTACATTGAAAAAACAGAAAGGAGGAAATGAAGGCCCTTTTGCAGAAACACGAAAAATCTGAGCCTTTTAGGGTACCTTTTGGGGAGTCGGAAAGGGGGGTTATTTTTGAAATTAATTTTAGCAAAATACAAACTCAAAATTGGGACTAAAAATTTTTGGGGTCATTTAAAAAAACGGGACATAACTTTTTGGAAGTGCCAGGTTTAAAAAATTCCTTTTTAAATCCTTTTTGAATCTTTTATCTAAATCAGCAAATGTGGAGCTAAATTGTGATCAGTTTCATTATTCCCTCTACAGTATTCAAAATTTTTTTTCCTAAGGGGACTTTAAAAGGAAACAAAAGAGAAAAAAAGGGTCATGCGGTGCAGTGAGGCCCGGGGTGAGGTTTTAGGGTGGATTTCAGATAAATTCAAAATGGGGTTTGTTTTGGCGGGAAGGGTTTCTGTCGGGCCTGTCCCCAAAAAGGCCCGGAGATGTTTATGCATCACAGCTGCAAGCTGGGGCCCCGGTAAATGGGGTTTTTTCTTTTCCTTTTTGGCTTTTCCCCTTTTGTTAATTTTTAAGGGGGGACCCCTTTGGGTTTTTTCGGAACTTCGGGGGGGATTTTTTTCTTTTGAATGCTGTTTTGTTTTTGTTTTTTTCCTAAAGAAAAATTTTGAATTTTTTTCGGGGTTGGTTTTTAATTAGGGTTTTTTTTAATTTGTGAGGGGGGCAAAAAAAATTACAAGTGGCTAATTTTTTCTTCTAAAATTTTAAAAAAATTTCAAAAACCCCATATTCATTCTGCTTCTTGCACCATTTGGTTACTAAGAAAGAGTGAAATATCTGATGTTGCCACAGAAGCATCATTCAGAACTTCTAGTCAGAGCAGTTAAAGCTGCCATGGGGTTCCACCACTTTGAAAGAGAGAATGTCTCTGTTTTCCAGAAAAATAAGGGTCATCATTGACTTAAGCACCCCGCGGACAGAACCAGAATCAGCCAGAGGTTCCCTTGACTCTCATTCCCTCCGTCCTCTTTTTTTTCTTTCTCCGACCCCTCCCAAAAAGGGGAACCGGGTTTGTTAGTCTGGTTATCAGGTGGGGAAAGATGGAAAAAAAACTTCATTTTACTGATCTCAAAACCAGTGTTTTTTAACAGATTTTTCCAAACAAGCTTCAAAAAAACGAAAACTGATCTGAATTTTTCACTTAACATCAAAAACCCAGAAGTGCGGGGGCCTGATCCAATAACCCAAAACCCGGGACTACCTGGGGGAAACGGGGTTGAAGGGGAAAAGGGAGTAAAATCCATTTTTGTGGTGTTTGATGGGGGCCCCAACAATTTAAAAAACAGTTCTTTTATTTGCCGCCTCTGGTTTGAATTTTAAAACCCCCGCATTTCTTTGTTCCCCCAAATTCACACCAAACGTTTTTCAGAAAAAAAAGGGGACACGTCCCATCCTTCATCTGTCTGTTCCTGCGGTTTCCACCCTTTCTTGAAAAGGACGGAGGGTTGAAAATGGAATAAAGGGGCCTTTCTCTGTAAAAAAAAACAACATTCAGACTCCAAATCATTTTCGGGGTCCACTCAAAGGCTTTGTTTGGGTTTTTGGTTGGGGTTTTGGTCAGGGAAGCTGGGAAATTGGCAGAGGGGGGGTTTTTGCCCGGGGTTTTCGGTTCGGGATGTTTGGGGTTGATCTGCCCGACGGGAAACAACACAGAGAAAGACGGGTTAAAAAGGTCCATTAATTTCTGTTTTGGACCCTAAACCTCCATAGTTTTCTCTGGCGGGATTTTGGGGCTGGGGGTTCTCCGGGCAAAGGTGGACCTCCCCCTTTCATTTTTAAAGGTCTTTCGTTTCTGGACAGGGGGGTTTCCTTAAAGGTTTGGGCCTGGATTTTTTCTCCTTCCCCAACCCAACCATTAACTATGACCAGTTTTCCCTTGTTTCTGCTGAAGGCCCCCCACAGCATATGCTCCGGAATCACCATTTTTTAAGGCTTGTCACAGGGATTTTAGGAGTGAACTGGGGTTTTTTAATCACCCTGAAAACTGTGATTTTTTTTCCTTGCTAAAAACTAGGGTTTTACTTTGTTTTGTACAAATTCATGTAAAATTTCCCATTAAAAAAAATAGGGGGAAAAATTATCCCTGGGAAAAGCCAAAACGTGGGACAACAATGGGGAGAAGTATAGGGGGTTTTTTAAATAGTTTTTAAACCCTTTTTCATTTTTTTGTATAGAAACGGCAATAAAAAAACAGAGTTCCCCTTTTGCTTAAAGGGGGGAGGATAACCCACAGGAAGAAGGAAAACCATAAAGGGCAGACATTTTGGGATTTTTGGGAAATGTTTTGAGGGGAAGGGGAGCGAGGAAATGAAGAAGTAGCTCCCAGATAAACCTTCAAAGTTGTGGAGGTGGAAAAAGGGGATATTTAGCTGAGTTTCGGGTTTGTGTCAAAAAATCATCAACAGGGGGTAATTTTCCCCACCCTCTGGGCGCAGAATCTGATGCGGGAAAAACCCGGGGAATTTCCCCTCCTTTTGAAAATGAACCCTTCATCGGGTTGTGTTTAGAGTTTGCTGTTCTTGTTCTTCGGGAGGTTTCTGGAATAAAGGGATTCCACTAATTTATATTTTACAGGACAGAAAATTTAAAGAAGTGGGGTGGGTGGCTGAATTTTTATTTTTGGGCCTGAGAAAAAATTTCTGCTCCTCATTCTTTTTTCCTCTAAACTTAAAAATGGCTTTTTTAAAAAAAATTTTGGGGCCCAAGGAAAAGAAGGTCCTTTAGGTCCACCATTTCAGGTGACTCCCTTTTAAAGCTCATAAACAAAAAGGGCCCAAGGGTGTGTAGGCAGTAATCATAGCAAAGGGGGGCCCTACTTTGAAGAACCTAAAATATTAAACATATTTCATTGTTGTTCACAAACTTTTTTTTTCCCGTATTTTAATTTTCCACATGTGTTAATTCATAGTTTGTGTTGCCTTCCCAGTTTTTGAAGCTCCAATATTCAAAAAGTCGGGGGGAAAAAAAGGGGAACAACTTTTTTTAAAATGAAAAGGTGTTTTTCCAAAAATTTTGGGTTTTGTCCTGTACATCCTAGTAGGGAAGGGGAGGCCCTTTTGCCCCAGATTTTTTTTTTCTCTGAATAACAAAAACCCCCCGGGGCATTTTTTTTCAGATTTAAATAAACTTTTTTTCTCTTGTTCCTTTTCTGTGCCCTCCGCTTTGAGCAACGGTTAAGGAATTTATTTTCCCACAAATTTGAGAGCAACTTTTTAGGCCCCACTAAAATTCCCCGGTTCTTTTTCTTTCTCTCCATCTGCTGACCTCTTTTTTAAAATTAAATCCCGGGGTCATTTATTATTTAAAATCATTTCTTTTTTCTTATTTTATTCTATTTCCTAATTATTCATTTGCTTTATTACATTTTTCAACGAATTTCTTCTGACCAGAAACATGAGGGGACCAGAGGGGGAGGACGTTTCCTTTTTGGTTCTGATGGAGTTCCTGACTTTTTGGGTTTTCCCAGGTTTAAAGGTTTCAAAATCACTTCTTGTCTGCTTTTTAAACCTTTTTTTTAATTTAAGGGGGTGATAAATTTACAGGCATTCTTGGTTCTGATCGTAAGGAGAATCTGTTTAACACCAGAACCTCTGCAGGAAGAGACCCAGATTGTCGTGTCCTGGTTTGGGTGTAGCAGCGGCGGCTGAAGCAGCTGAGCTGTGAGACGAATCATGTATGAAATGATGCACTGGACCCACAAGACTCTCTGGACTCCATCTGGACCTAAAGTCTCCTGTAAGAGGCGCAAAACGTCCTGGGCGGTTCTGCTCTACATGTGTCGGGCTTTTTTTGTTAAACTGGAATAAATCTAATTAGTTATAGAACTAAATGTTTAAAAAAAAAATTTTTTAAATTTTTTGACTGATCAAAACCCAAATATATTAAAGGGTTTTTTTGTCAAACTGGGGGCCCAAACCCGGGGTCAAAATTGAAATTTTTCCCCCCTTTAGAAAAAGACAGGGGCTAAAATATAAAACCCAATCTTGGGCCCCTTTCGGGACTTTTATTAAAAAGTTTCCAAGTTTTCACAGCGTTAAAACTCCCTACAGGGGAAAAAACAATATCTTTTTCAGATGGGTCAGGACCCCAAAAATTTCCGGGTCTTTACTGAGCTGTTTCCAAAAACAGCCCAGATCCGTAAAAATTTTTCCTTTTAAACAAACCGCCAATGAGCCAATTTTCCCCTTTAGATGAATCAGACGTTTTAGCAGCAAAAAGGAGGGAAAGACTGCTCTTTTTTGACCCCCAAAGGCCCCCCCAGGACCTTCGTGCTTTTTACAGCAGAGACAGCTTACAGACAGACAGGTCTGAATGTTTTTTTCCCAAATTTACTGTAACACAGAAATTCAGTGGAAAGGCTCTTTTTAGATTTAACTTTAGAGTTTTCCCAGATCAAACCCAGGGTTGAAAAACGGGAGCTGAACTCCAAAACCTTTTCATCTAGTTTCAAAAACCCTTTTTCCCCGGGCTTTTTTATTGTTTCCTGCTGTCGGGAATCTTGACTCACGTTTAAATAAAATAGTTAAGTTATGGCTTTAAAAAGACAAACAGGGAAAAACCCCAGAGGTCTGCAGAGCCTCCCTGTCTACCTCCTTCACACACAGCCCCACAGACCTAAATTTTAAATAAAACAACTTTTAAGGGTCCAGAAAACTACAGAAAGACCTCACATAAAAGGCTGAAAGGGGAGCTGGAACCCCACCTAGACATACCAGGAACCCTTCTTGGATTTGATGAACAAACATGAACAAACATGTTTTAACGGGGCTACAGGAACACAGCCGGTCTCAGTGATCTTTCCTCTCGAGCTTCTCCTTTGTTCCCCAATAGGGATCGGGGGGGAGGGGACCGACTTGTGTTTGCTCCTACACTTCTGGTTTCCCTTTGACCAAATTTAAAGGATGTGGGGCAGAAATTTCCAAGGATCCCTTTTGGGATGAATGATAAAATGAGGCAGGGTTCGATGAGGGGGGGAGATTTTATTTTGGAAAATCTGACTTTTTGGGCAAAAATGTTTTAGGGAAAAAACGTTTCCATGCCTGGGGTGGGACCACAGAGAGGACGTTTCAGGCAGAATGTTGACAGGAAAAGCTCCCATTCCTTCCATGTGAGTCAGCTCGCTGAGAACAATGAGGAAGTCTGTTCTTCTCTCCACCTTCTCCACCCTGACAGATGGAAGGAAAGCCGTCTTCTAAAGGGACATTTTATCCTAAAACAGGTTCAATTGTCAGGGTTGACATTTTGGACTCTGTTTGGCTTTGTGTTTTGCTTTTTAGTTATCTTATTATTTGCCCTTAGCAGTTTTGTTTTTTATTCCTCCAGTTTATTTGATGTAGTTTTGTTTTCTCTCTTCATCAGCCTTTGTATTTGTTTCACCTGTTCCTTCACCCCCCTGCCCCTTTTTGCACCTGTCCCAGTTTAGTTTGATTTTCCTGCCTTTCTTTGCCCCCGTAATTATTGGGTTTTTGTCTCGTTTGTGGTGGTTTCCTTGTTGCCGTCACTCCCCGTTCACGACCCTGATTATGCTTTGTTTTATTTTTTTTGGCTTTTCTGGAATCCTGCACACCTCGCCTTTGGAGAACCTGCAGTGTTTTGTAAGTTTTGTGTCTGGACAATGATTCTTGCCTGCAGTGTTTTGCTCCGTTCCTGACCTTATAATAAACTCTGGAATTATAAAGATGATTCTTCCGAGCTCTTGTCTGCACTTTGGTCCGACCCAAAACCACTTCGCGACATAAACATCTGGACAATGATCTAAGTTTATTGTGTCATCATGATCCCAAGACCTGAATGTGTGTAATGTTCAGTACATTTCCTTTTAGCAACAGAACCTTCCTTTAATGTCAGTTTAGGCTGGATTTTAGCCAGTGTTGTCTTCACAGTGAGCTCCTCAAACAGAATGAGCTACTTTTTGTCAAAATTTAATCGACAAGATTTATGACCCCCCAACCTTATTTAAGAAAGAATATTTAGCAGAAATGAATAATGCTTCCTCTTCTCGTAATGTGAAGTAAGCTCTGCTTGTTTACTCTTTCTTCATCATTTAAACTCATCTCCTATTTAAGGTGAACCTGAGAAGGTCTGCAGTCTTTTAGATCTTCCCAGCAAACATCATCCTCTTTAGGAGAAGAGGGTTTTTTTAAAATATTTCAGGAAAAGATTCTTATCAGACTTTTGTCCCTAACCCAAAAAGGACACAGGAAGACCACAGATCTTAAAACAACCTCTGAGTGAACAGAAAACCCGCCTATATTATATTCCTTTCTCCAAACACCCAATCCTCCCCATATAGAGAAAAAATAACTACTGAATGACTAGCTTCACAATGAAGGCATCAAAACTATGAATTAACACATGTGGAATTATATACTGAAAAAAAAAAGTGTGGGAAAAAAAACTGAAAAAAATGTCTTATATTCAGGTTCTTCAAAGTAGCCAGCTTTGCTTTTGATTAATGCTCGCAAACTCTGGCATTCTGTTGTGAGTTTAAGAGGTAGTACCCCCGAAAGGGTTTCCCAACCCCGTCTTTAAGGAGTTCCCCGAGATGCTTTTGATTGTTGGCCCTTTTGATTTTCCCCTGCGGTCCAGCTCACCCAAAAACCCTCTCGATTGGGTCAGGTCTGGGAAAAAGTGGAGGCCCCGGTCATCTGGCGCAGACCCCATCATCCCTTTTGGTCAAAAAAAGCCCTTACACAGCCTGAGGTGTGTTTGGGGTCATTGCCCGTTGAAAAATAAAGAGGGCCCAACTAAACGCAAACCCGGGGTTTGGAAAATCCCCGGGAGATCCCAGTTTTTTAAAGGAGACTCTGAGCAGAAGGAAAACAGCCCGCTGGATGGAAAGGGGAGGGGAACCGAAACCAGGATGTTGGGGGCCAGTTTGGTTCCTCCTGCACCTAGCAACCTCCCCCCAATTAGACACTGGAGTTATGGTGGAGGCCAGAGAGGGAAAACCAAAAAGCGCATCCAGTCACTGTTCTGGGAAGATCAGGGGAAGTGGAGTTTTTAAAGCTGTGTGGAAAGATGAAATGCTGTATTTGCTCTGTGTTGAGGTGGATCAGTGTCCTTGAGAGTCTGTCCTCCCCCCTGATGGGGGGAGATGACGTCACTTGGCTGTCAAACAAAGACTCCCTCCAACCCCCCGGCTTTCATTAAAGATCCCCCCCTCATCAGGATGAGCCTGCGGCAATGACCCTCCACCCCTGTGACCCCGCTTGATGAAGGCCCCTACAAAATGTAAAATCAGTGGTCATGGAGAGTTCCCCTCCCGGGGATTCTGTCTCAGGTCAGCAGTTTTTCTGATGCTTCAACCTTCATTATAGAAAGACTAAAATAATTACCCCTTTGGGTTTATTTCAGAGAAAAACCCACCAGACCCCCCACCTACATCCCCTTCCTCTGACCCCGTCTCATTTTTACATGTCCTTTTCCCCTTTTCAGTTTGGTATTCTTCTGCCTTGTGGTTTTTGGTGGACGAGCCCCTCAGGGAAGGTGAGGTAAAGACTCTGTATCTGTAGACCTGATGTTTCAGAACCGATGTTCAACGTATTTCTGTAGTTAACAGTTTTTTAGTTATTCAGCTTCTCAAACTCTTTCTATGTTCATCTCATGTCTGTCATGTTGCACGTTTCTTTTATGTTCGTTTTATTTCTAGTGGTTCTAGTGCTAGATTGTGGTTCTACGTATGAGAAGAAGCTCTGCTGCCACTCAGTTTCCTGTCTTCTGTTTTAGCTTCACTGTGAACCTCAGACCTCTGGGACCAAA